>JAQGBS010003626.1:0-11261 GCA_034698545.1 Acrobeloides obliquus
CATTTCCCATCAAGCGTTTCAACTTTATAGTCGAAAATCGTCTGATTTGTGGGGTTACACCGACTCCACCGGTCGTCTGCATCAACTTTTGACGGGCCTAAAATTCTTTTTTGATACAGGATGCAAAATAACACTGGTGACCTATATACAAATATATTGTGTGGGAACAGATTTTTGACCCCTCCATTCCATGTAACATTAGAAAAATTTTGAAAACATCTCCTCTCTCATCCAAAGGCTATATGAAAAGCACAGTGGCCCAAAACGTGCAGTGGGAACACTCTCGGCCAGAAATTTGTTCTAGGAGGTTTTTCTATGCTAGAAATCGATTGCGCGCATTTTCGAAGCCTGAAAACGTTTCCCTGATTCAGGAAAGCGTGTATAAAATTCGATTTTTACAACGGAAGACCTTGTCTACGAAGTTCCTCAACGATTGATTTCTTGAAATTTGGCGAAACAACAGTTCCTTATCTTTAGTTGATGAATAATGACTCTTAAACTTGGAAAAAAATTGAAAAAAAGTTCAATACCGTTTTTCATAGGCGTAGCCAGGATTTTCTGACAGGGGAGCTAATCGAGTAAAATGACCAAAAATGTTGAAAAATCATAAGCTACCTGTTGTTTTTTATTTTTCCTTAAAATTTTTGGCGACAGAGGGGCTATAGCCCCCCTTGGCTACGCCTATGCCGTTTTTTGTTGTAAACATTTTATTAGCAATGCAATAAAGCGTTTTACTAAGTTTTTTTTGGGTGTTCCCACTTTTTGCACGTTTTGGGGCAGCCGTGAAAAAGGTAAGAGAAGACCCTTAAAATTTTTGTGCCCAAAACTTTGATCTTTTTGCAATTTTCGGAAAAATTTTGTTGAAACAATCGGACGCCTACCAGGTTGAGAATTTGATACTGACAACAAAGAAAATAGAATAAAGCTTATTAACATTACAGATAGAAGGAAAGAAAAACAGAGGTAGATTTAAATTTGACACAACAAGTGCGCACTTAAAACACAAACAAAACAAGTGAAAACAACAATGTTTGTCTAGACATTGATGTTTGTTGGAAAAACTCGATTCGATTTCGTTGTAAGCAGATTGAATTTCGCGGGGTCCATGTTTTCGTTTCAGAACACAGATTTTTTGTTGGCAGCGAAAGATTGAAGCAGTACACTAAAAAGATTATTTGAAAAATAGTAGAAAAAATTTTTCAATACATTCCCTTTGTCAAAATGACACACTCTTTATCCGCATCATTTTTTTGGAAAATTGCATCACCAAACTGCATGCTTTCACTCCCACTCACTAGCATAAAATTTTTTCTTGCACACCATTCCAAATCGTGTGACAATCATTCGTTCATTATTAGATCTTGATTTAGTCACGGGGTATTCGTTTCGGGAGAAAAGTTCTTGTTTTTTGAATTTACCTATGTTTCATCAATCGTTTCAATAAAAAGAAAATTATTGAATCAGGCAAAATTTTCTGATCCAATCAAAATCTGATTGTTGAAACGATTGATCGGACATTATACAATTGAAAAACAATGCTTTTATTTTTGCGGAATCTTACAGATTTTGTCGTGTTTACAACAATTTTATGTGCTGTTTATTTAGGGTGAACGCTAGAAGTCTCGAAACGCAATTTAGGCACTAGTAGAGGCGCTAGCCGTCTCGAATCGTCCCGAAACGGGTTGAATGTGTCTGAACATTGACACAAAAATCCTGAACTTGTACCTTTAGATTAAAGAACAGTACTCTATCTAACTGTGTTATGCGAACATATTTTACATGTTCTTATACCCCCCCCCCACCCTGATTCAGGATTTTAGTTTCACCCAAAACAATTATCAAATTGAATAAATTTTGGTGTCGTCGAGTTATAAAGAATCCCGTCTTTGTTTTGAAACATATCCAATAATTAAGCGTATCTTTAAAAAATGTAAAATTCAGGGTTTTCGTGTCAATGTTCAGACACATTCAACTCGTTTCGAGACACTAGCGTCTCGAAATAGTTGAATTTCGAGATGGCTAGCGCCGAAAAATGCGTGTCATGACGACTAGCGTTCACCCTTATCAACCCAGTGCAATTTTTCAGATAAAAATGTCCGAGCCAATTGAACTCAATGAAGACCAACAAAAGAAGAAATTATTAATTTTACGAAATTTACAAGAAGCATTAGGTGTTGATAAGCTCACCAAGCAACTTTCAACCGGAAAGAACATACATATCTATTGGGGAACGGCGACAACCGGTCGTCCACATGTCGGCTATTTTGTTCCCATGCAAAAGGTTGCCGATTTTTTACATGCTGGCTTAAAAGTGAGTATTCATTACATAGTGTTGGAAAGGCGCGCATTTCCAACGCTTCTCTGACCCTGAATCAGGGAATCGAAGTGTGTATTGAAGCGAAAATCGAAAATTTTTAGATTTTCTGCTTGAAAATGACTTTCTGGGGGATTGTACGAGGAATCGATTGATTCTGGATCAGTGAAGCGTTTTCAAGCTTTGGGAATGCGCGCAATCGATAGAAAATGAACCCTCCATTCAAGAAATGAATAAATTTACCCACTGGTCCTCTTATATTTTTGCCAAAAATTTTATTTTTCACCAAAATTTCGTATTTTTTTAACCTAAATGTTCATTTTTTCACTAAAAATGCCACCGCAGGTTGAATCGGCAAATTTTCTCGAAGATTTTTGAATTTTCTAATGTTTGAACACAATCGTTTTAATATCGGTGACCCTGAATCAATCAAATTGCTCGTGTTGCCTATGAAAAAATTTTCGACTATACCCATTTTTTAGGTTACAATACTCTTCGCAGATTTACACGCATTTTTGGACAATTTAAAAAGTACATGGGAACTGCTGGAAAACCGTGTTATCTATTATGAACATGTGATCAAAGCATTGCTATCAGCACTGAATGTACCCTTGGAACAGTTACACTTCATCCGCGGTACGAGCTACCAGCTAACTGAAGCTTACACAAAAGATTTACTCCGACTATGCGGACTTGTGAGCCAAAGAGACGCGTTGAGAGCCGGTGCCGAAGTTGTAAAACAAGTAGAAAGTCCACTCCTCAGTGGTCTCCTCTATCCACTTCTCCAAGCTCTTGATGAGCAATACCTCAAAGTGGATGGCCAATTCGGTGGCTTGGACCAGCGAAAAATTTTCATTTTGGCAGAAGAACAACTACCGAAATTAAAACTCGGCAAGAGATTTCATTTGATGAACCCCATGGTGCCTGGCTTGACTGGTAGTAAAATGTCCAGCTCGGAAGAGGATTCGAAAATTGATTTGTTGGACAAGCCTGATGTTGTTAACAGGAAGATCGAATTTGCATCATGTTCTGAAGAAAATGTGGCAGAGAATGGAATTCTTGCATTTTTCAACTTTGTTGTCTTGCCTATTGTACACCCAAATCCAGTGGTATTGGATGGGAAGGAGTACTCGAATTTCGAAGAGATTCAAGCTGATTTTTTGAAGGAAAAGTTGTCTGAGGCAGCACTCAAGTCATTTTTGAAAGTAAATTTTAAAATTTTTAGGCTTAAAAAAAGTTATTTTTTCAAAGAACCACTCGGAAAAAAGTTAACTTAGGATTAGGCCTAAGCCTTTAGCCTAAACCAAAGTCTTTAAAAAAGATAAAAAATTGATTTTTTTGTTTTTAGCCTAGGGGAGGGGGATAGTGCATAGGTAATCGAATTTTTGTCAAAAAAATCTAATTTTAGTCAACAAATCGAATTTTTCTTATTTTTTATTCATTTTTGACAACTTGTTTGACATGCTTGAATGCAGCCTTACTGAGCTTGATTTTCCCGCTAACATGCATCCCTGCGTGGTCGTATTGGCAGGAAAATCAAACTCAGTAAATATTGATCTTGATTTTCCCGTCAGCATGCATCTCTGCATGGTCGTGTTGGCGGGAAAGTGGAAGTGAAACCTGCCGTTTTACAGTAAAAATCGAATTTTTAAGAAAATCCCAAAATTTATGCTCTTGTAATTGTGTAATTTTTAGGATTTCTTGAATGGAATTTTGGCAAAAGTTCAACAGGATTGTGAAAGTGCACATATCCAGGAAGTAATCGAAAAAGGATATCCAAAAAGCCCAAAATTAAAAGGTCAAATAGATACCGGAGAAGTGGAAAATGGATTAAATCAGGTGGAAATTAGCAACTCAAGTGGAGGAACAACAACTGGTTTTGAAGATTTCGAGGTGCGTTTTCAAAATTTTTGGACTCAAAAATTCAAAAAATTTAAATTTTTTGTGTTCGAATTAGTCTAATTTTTTTATAATTTTAGATCATTAACTCTCCACAATTTTCCGAGAAAGTTAAAACCAAACAGCCTCTCAAAATCCTCTATCGCATATCTGCGAAAGGCAAAGTCCATCTGGGACACTTCACTGCGCTTTTGCACTTACAAAGGTTACAACTAGCCGGTAATCAGTGCTCGATACTAATTTCTGACTTGGGTGGATTTTTGGACAACGAGAAATGCCCGTGGAATGCCATGGAAGGCCGTCTCGAGTACTATGAACAGTTGTTGAAACAGTTTATGGAGGTCATCGGACTCAAAAATGTGGAGATTCGTCGCTCGAATGTGCATCAATTCAATGAGTAAGCGATTTGGTACTAGTTCGGAACAGAGGGCGACGCACTTTTCAACAAATTTTTTTTTGAAAATCATTTTCAACCAAAAAAATTTTTTTCAAAAAATTGCGTCGTCCTCTGTTCCGAACTAGTAACAGAGATTTTTTCAAAAATTATACATCATCACGACCTTTTTAGAGACTATACCCTCGATATGTACAAAATGGTGAGCAAGGTTACCCGTGATGCCTCAGCCCTAGTCTCCGGCAATACTCTAGCCACACATTTATGCCCAATTTACTATGCTCTGGATATCCACTATGCTAATGTAGATGCTGTCTTGATTGGCGAAGACTATCGACCGTTTGCGGAGCTTTCACAGAAATTGTGCAGCTCTCTCGGCTTCCCACTGCAAGCAGCACTGATAGTACCCACTTTGAATGGGATGGATGGAAATAAAATGAGCTCGACCAAGCCGGACTTCCACTTGGACCCATTGGATACCGCAAATCAGATCAAGAAGAAAATTGGCGGCTCGTTTTGTGAGCCGGGCAATTTGAAAGGAAATATAGCGTTGGAATTAGCCAAAAATGTTATCTTTCCGATGTTGAAAAATGGAGGTGATAATTGCTAATTTTGCGGTTGAAAATTTTTTTCTAAATTTACGATTTTTCAATTTCAACTTTTTGACGATTTTTTCAATTTTTAACGAAATTTCCAATTTTTGGAAACCAAATGCGGTTTTTTGGAACACCCTGTAATGCCAGTGACAAAATTGTCACTTTTTGTAACTTTGAGCATCACAATTTCAGCCCAAAAGTCGGTTTTTGACTCAATTTTTTGTTAAATTTTTTCAACTCCATCTTTTTAGAAACAATTCTCATCGAAAGAAAAGAGGAATACGGTGGAAATCTATCAATAGCCATGTTCGAAGAACTCGAATCCCTATTCAAGTCCGAAAATGTGCACCCTAGTGACCTAAAACCAATGGTGACTGCAAAAATAAACGCAATTTTTGAGCCGATTCGAAAAAATCTATCCCAGGCTCAAACCAAGCTACTTTCAAGTGCTTTTCCAAGCAACAAAGGTGGCAAGAAGAAATAAAATATTTTATTATGCTAATTTATGCTTTATAATTTATGAAAATGAGTTAAATTTTGTTGCAATTTTGAAAATTTTTATTAAATGTTGACTTGTTTGTGTTGAATGGTTCTTGCTTCGGAAAAAAGTTGTATGGTACTCGTATGATCTGTAGGATCAACCCAAAAATTTTCATTTTTCCTCGCAAAAATTGCGATTTTCTGAAGATTTTCAAATTAAAAATCGCCGTTTTTAAGTTATAAATCCACAGAAAATTTTTGTGAGGAAAAATGTGGCTTTTCGTGAAAAAATTCAAAATTTTTAATGTGGTCCATTATGATTATTCATCAAATGACCAAAATTTCCCATTTTTCAACAAAAATAATTTTCTGAATATTTTTGGCTTAAAAACAGCATTTTTGAAAAAAATTTCGCCTGCAGCGCTGATTTTTTTAAACAAGAATTTCAAAATTTTCGTCTCGCAAAAAATTTTTCTGGATACTGGGTACGCTACTGGTTATAATGTTTACACTTTATTAATAAAAAATATACAATTATAATAAAAATCAGTATATATCTTACTAATACAGAGTGCGTTAAAAGTTCGTGATCACTTTTTTAAAATGTTGATATTTAACTATAGAAGTTGGAAAACCCGAAAGGTCTGTTTTTGTAAGTCATTTTTGACGGCGGATTCTTGTTCGACGCATAGAAAAACCTAGAAATTTCGAAAATTTCGTCAAAAATCGACTTCTATAGTCAAAAATAAAAAAAATAAATTTTTGAGAACAAAATTCGATTTTATACTGAATTTTGAGCTCAAAAATCGATTTTTGAGCCATATTATAAAAAAAATGATCACGAACTTTTAACACACCCTATATAAACGTGTCTGTGTCCAGGGAACGAAGTAGCGCTCGGCTCCCTGTACTTTTTTTCCTAATCGTCTTCATCAGCATCAACCACCTTGAACCAATATCCGCATTCACAACGACCTAGTTCGCCTTTCTTCGCTTTATGCCACACTATGTAGTTCATATCGGTATCGCCTAAAATAGGTTGATTACTAGTGAAAAAAATAGACGCTGCAAGCTTACATATACAACCAAAAACTCTCGTATCACCATGAGTTGGAATAATATTTGGGTTGACTTCGGTAGCATCTCGATCACGGTATAGTATCTGGGTATCATATCTCTAAAAAGTTAGTCGTTGGAAAATCTATGAAGCAAATCTATGAGTTTTTGAATAAAAAAGATCTTAAAGAGCAACCTTTATAGACAGATCTCCGAAAAATCTCGCAAATTTTTTAGAAAAGACGCTTCTTCTAGGGTAATTTTGATGCTCAAAATCGATTGCGCGCACTCCCGAAGCTTGAAAATGCTTCCCTGCCCTTCATCCGTATATTTTACTGTGCTAGATTTTAGAACAGTACATAGTTTCAGATTTTCATTCCGAGTCCTGTAAAGGTTACCCCCTTAAAAATTAAATCTAGTCTTTCTATTTTACTCACCTCCATACCATTCATACGTTTTTGAATCCTAAATTTTTCACGTTCATTCGCAAAATCTCTTGTATCCGGGTCTAAAATTGTGAACATCATCAATTTTTTAATACAAAAATAAAGAGCCTACAATTTATCCCCCAATCTTCAGCATCCCATTCAGAAGCATAATTACGTTGATTTATCAAAGAACTAGATGGAATTATTAAACGATAGTGAAGAAAATTTCGGCAAAATATACGCATTGAATTGGACAACATGTTTTGGTCTAAATGATTTTTTAGAACTTGATAAATCTTAAAAATCGTGTAGAAAAATTTGTAAAATCCGGTTAAAAGATATAGAATAAAGTTATGTGAAAAAAGGCGATCAAAAGTTGGAAGGCGGCTGACAGGCAGCCTTCCCAGCTTTGTTATAGTAATGTTTTTTTAGTAGAGTGAATGGGTACCGGGGAGACGAGCGCTAACGCGCTCGAAGTTTCTCCAAGCATGACTCCGAGCAGCACCCCCCCCCCCTAAATTTTGTCAAAAGTCTCTGAACTTTAGTCAAAAGCCCCCTAATCTCCCTGATATAAAAGAAGTAATATCTATTTTTTTAGTAGAGTATCGGGCGTCAGAAATTTTTGAAAAATCCTACACCTCAAAAGGTTATAAACACTGATGGCCCAAGCAGGGGACGAAAATGTGGTACCACTCACTCACCACGCTTGGTGGTACCACCCACTGATGTGCAGTGAGTGGTACTATCCCATGGGTGGTGCACGGCGTGAAAAAGTATGACCAAAAATGGCGTCTAGTGAAAAACATGAAAAATAGGGGGTCAACTAAATGTTAACACATTTACAATGGAATTTTTAACGCATAAAAATCCACTTATCGAAAAACTGCATAACTCGATGAAAACTTTATGAAATTGGATAATTTCTTTTTTACAACATTTTTCAACTCGAGTTCTACGTTTCTATAAAGAAAAGTTTTGCCAAACAAATTTGTAATATTTTTAAAATGCATTTGAAATTTCCAATTTTTCTGAATTTCAAATTGTTTCAACTTTGCTAGGGGGTGAGTTCAAACATGTCGAAAAGTTGTCAAAATCAAACAAATTACTTGACAACTTTTGAATTTTTTGACATGCTTGAGCGCACCCAGAATAAACCCTTTTCGGAGATCTTGTTATCAAAAGTTGCGGGGTCGACCCCTCCCGAGAATTTTCCCGCCAACAAGACCACGCAGGGATGCATTGCAAAAGTATAAATACGTCGCACAAATATGAACCCCATTTCCGACGGGTTTTCTGATAGATTTTGATCTCGTCTTTGGTAATTTGCAAAAAAATTTTGGTTCACATGTTAAAAAATGCACATTTCCATGTTTTCAACGATACCTTTTGGCGATTTCCGATAATTATCGTTGTTTAGCGAGGATGCTGAGAAAAGTCTGTTGGGAAATGTCCTAGAGCCTTGTTGAGAATGTTTTAACTTCTTTTTTCAACAAAAATGTTTTTATAGTAGTTTAATTATCAAAACAAAAACTTTTCACAGTGGGAAATTTGAACTTTGATACAACGGGCTCCTATTAATTCGTTTCGAAATTTTTGACTTCACTAATTTATCACTAACAGCATCACTTATTCGTTCTGACACGTCGGAACGAGATCATTAATAGGCCGTTCCGACATCGGAACGGTGTTCCGAAACGCGATTTATGCGAATTTTGCATTCCGAAACGCAATTTTCACGTTTCGAAACGCGATTTTTGCGAATTTCGCATTCGAATCTCTATTTAGGGCCTCCATTAATTGCGTCTCGAAATTTTGGAAGCACTAATAGCAAGTTGGGGAGCACTAATTGCAATTAGTTTTCGTCTCGACACTTTTTAAATTGGGAATATCTTTTCAGGATAAACGAACTTTCGAATGTAGAGACGAATTAGTGGAGGCCCTTATGCGAATTTCGCTTTGGACGAAACGCTTCATAACAACTTTTTCACGATTTTCATCGACAAAACTTATTTTTCTGATTTTTTGAAAAAATAATTTTTTATGAAAATTATGAAATATCTTTTAGCTCTTTTTTATCTTTATTAAAGTTCATCCGAGTTTTTTAGATTGGATAATTTTTGAAAATGATTTTGACCTTTGAAGATGCCGCCGAAAAGATTAAGAAGCTAAAAAGTTCGCCTTCAAACGAAGAACTTCTCGAGATTTACGCATTATACAAGCAAGCGACTATCGGCGACAACAACACTTCGAAACCTGGTTTACTTGATCCAAAAGGCCGAGCTAAGTGGAATGCATGGGACGCGAAGAAAGGTACATCCCAGGCGCAGGCGAACGAACTCTATGTGGTCGAAGCGGAGAAGCTAATTGCAAAGTATGGTATCTAACTTGCTGAATGATCCTATGAGACAATCTATGTTTTTATTTTAGGAATGTTGTTATGTTTTTGAATGTTATGTTTATGAATAATTATAATAAAATTTTCTCCATTTTTGAAGTCGTGGGCAACACATCCCTCCATACATATCCAGTGGGATAGTCGGTCCCTCCCCCAGGGGTGCCAAGTCTGTTGGTGTTTTCAGAAAAATGCTGATTTTTATATGACAAAATGCTGATTTTTAAGTGTCAAATCTGACTTTGTGACGCGAAATTTTGTCAAATTTATAGGAAATAGAATGAAAAATTAGCATTTTCTTATTTTTGCTCCTAAAGTCTGTCTTTTAAAGTCAGGTTTTCTAATTTTGAAAAAATGTTATTGGCACCCACCCACCCATGTAAATTTTGCACCCGCCATTTTTGAAAATGTCCTCCATAATGTTTTTTCACCAAAAATGTCCAAAATTTTTTTTATGAAAATTCATTTTTTTGCCAAAAGTCGTGATTTTCTTAGATTTTTAACTTAAAAACAAGCATTTTCAAAAATTTTTTAAATGGTTTTAGTCAAATTTTCGCAAAAATAAAAATGTCCGTTCTCCCCTAATCGGTCTTCCACTCGGGCCAGTGTCCGCCTCCTATTGGATATGTATGAGCCACACACCCCTTTTTGCAGCTAATAATCAGAGTATCAATTCAATCGCGACTAAGTTCAACCGAGATAGGGAAGACAAAAACTGTTTTAAATTGTGAACGTATATTACAGGTAATTGAACGAGGAAAATCTGCACGTCTGAAGCAAATCCATCAGGTAAAATATTCTGCATTGGAACAGCCTCTTCTGGTGCGGATTAAGCGACCTCTAATAAAAAGCCGGTAACTGGAGATATGATTAAGGTGAGTGTCTTATGTTTTTTTATACTTTTCATACGGCTTTTTAGGAAAATGGCAAATGAGGCAAAAAATTGTAATTAATTTTTGCAGAAAATGAAAGTAAACGAGTTCGATCCATCTCAATTGGACGCTGAATACATTGCATTCGAATCTCTTCTTGACGAGCCCGGAACATCTCATGATGATGGTATACCATTTCCAGAGAACTACGATCTTATGAAGAGCTGCTCGACGTGTCTTTACCGTCTCAAGAAGAATACAGAGTGCTCAAACTCAAGGAAGTTGGAAGCGCCTGGAAGGCAAATGAACCGTTCTACAATGAATATGAAGCTTAAATTTAGCTGTGATATCTTGTTATATTGTACAGAAGGAGGCAAAAGTCCTGGCCTAGGCGGACAAAAGTCCTGACATTTCAAAAACGTGTTTTCTCGACAATTCTGGACCAGGAAACACCTTTTCAGCGCTTTTGACAATGTCAGGAATTTTGTCCGCCTGGGTCAGGACTTTTGCCTCTCCTTGTATTTGCTATTTATTCTTGTTTTGATATTAATAAACATTTTTTCTTGAACTTTAGTTGCTTAAAATCGTTATTCTTGTCGAAAAATCTTATTTATAGAATCTGAACTTGTTAATGTGAATTTGTCGACGGTTTTGTCTAAATTATCGAAAAAACCTCTAAGCCCATTCCCCCAAAAATCCTTAAATAAGCACCCTCCCGAGAGGTGGGCTTAGTTAGTAGTTTGACTATATTAGTATTTTTTTGAAAGAAAAACGCGAAAAAATTCAATTTTTCCATTTTGAAACATTTTTATTTTTGCTAAAAAACAAAT
>JAQGBS010003627.1:0-11256 GCA_034698545.1 Acrobeloides obliquus
GTTATTATATTTTGCCTTAATTTTATTTTACATTTGCATAAATTGAAGTGTTTCCATAATTATGCGACACCCTGTAATATTTTTGATATGTATGGGCTGGTTCAATCCCCGCTGGCGCCCATAAGTTTTTACCTTTTTTTAAAGTTCCCCCAAAACAGCTAATTTTTTGTACTCGGGAGTTTTCCGTCATGGGGGAACTCGAATTCGAAGGAATTTTTTAATTTTGCCGCTAGAAGTTACCTTCGTTTACTCTTGCGAGGGTAACTTCTAGCGGCCTTCCAAACCACTTTAAGGTATACCCCTAGTGTGGGTAACTTCCAGCGACAAAATTAAAAAATTCCTTCGAATTTGAGTTCTCCATGTCGAAAAACCCCAATATAAAATTAGCTGATTTAGTGAACTTTTAAGAAAAGACCGGCGGGAATTGAACCAGCACCATACGAACAAAATTTATAAAAAATAATAACAGGAAAATGATCACAACAAAAAATAAGCATATGCAAAAAAGTTCATAGAGGTAACAATGCAGGGAGATAAAAATGATTAGACCCGGATATGCAATTTTTAAATAGTATCGGAAGCCGAGCGCTTCGTGCTTGAGGGTTGTGACTCCGAGCGGCACTCCCGAGAGGCATATGTACCTATAAGTAGATATAAAAAATTTTGTTGATTATATTCTACCTATAGGTACAATATATAATTTGAAAAACATTATTGAAAAAATCGAAACAATTTTTGAAGGGGTACCTCTATGGTGTCGATTGTCTTCTCTCATCGTCCCCTACAACTTTTGTTTCAGCGTCCCGGATTTAAATCTAACGTTCCCGAGATCGCCTGAACAGACATCTTCACATACATTATACATTTAATGTAGTAAAATTTAGCATGATTGATTATCCTATCCTGAAAAAAGATCACATCAAAAACTATTTCCTGTAAGAAGATACTAACAATAAATTGTGGGCACGAAAAAGTGCTATATTTAATATTTTTCACTGCCGGTGCACATGGTTTTCATGTCCATTTTTGGACTTGATCATAATTGACTGATAAAACCATAGAAAAACAATAGAATCGATACAAGAAAGAGAAAAGAAAAGAATTGTGTGTACATGATAGACACAGACGCATCGTTCTATACTGTTCTAGTTTGTATTTTTATCGTTCCAAGTCAGCACATATATAAATTGGGCATTTTGACTTATTACTTTACATAGTTTGAATCTATTATACTCAGCGTTATATTTTTCCAGTTTCGTATTTATTTCAAAAATGGCAGAATTAAAGTGGGGCGTTTTGGGATGTGGTCTGATTAGCGAAGATTTTGTTCGAGCTATGCGACAATGTCAACATAAACATAAAGTAAATTCTTTATAAAAAATTTCTAGGGGATGAAAGCAGTGCCGTAGGTAGGACTCGACGTAGTAAAATTTTTTCCAAATTTTATGGAAAAACATAAGGGGACCCCCTTAGGATAAAGAGAAAAAATATAAAATTTCGGCTACAGGGAAACCACATGTGTTGTTCCAAAAGTCGGCTATTCAAAAAGTATGACTATGCTCTTTCCGAATTTGAAAAAAATTTTTGAGGTCCTTTTTTCTAGTTTGAAGTTTTGAATGGGGCTTTTAAGGACCTTTCAATGGTTGCGCGACAAATTTTTTTTAGGATTCTTGTAGACTCGAAATTCGGAGTATTTAAAAAATTGTCGAAAAAGTCTTAAATGGCCGAGGCAAAAACCGATGGTAGATGACTTTTGTTATACCTTGTATGTGATTCAAGACCCCCTTCAAAAATGCGAAGTTTTTGACGGCCAGAATAATTTCCTTTGTACTTTTCCACAGTTTTTTTGGGGGAACTCGACTTGAAAGGTCTTGATCAAAAAATCAAATTTTTGAAAATTTTAGTTTTCGACCCCTTGGTCCCCTTTAGGATTTGGGTAAAAAAAGAAAATCAGGAAAGAGTTTTCAGAATTCGAGAATGCGTCCAATCGATTTGTAGCATTGAAAAACCCCTATAGAGTCAAATTCCAACATTTACATGCCGGAGTCAGACTTTTTCAACATTCAAACACATGTTAGAACATGTTCCCCACATTTTCGAAGCGAAAAAACGCTTCCCCGATTCAGGGAAGACGTGTTGTGTATTGAAGCAAAAAGTCTCAAAAATGTGATCTTTGCCTAAAAAATACCCCTTTTGGGGTAAAAATGTCGGGGGAATTCGAATTTGGCATTTATAAGATTCTTGGATTAAGAAAAACTGGATATCAACGCAAAAATTCGAGACAATCATTTGTTAATTGAATTAAATCATTGGTTAACTATAATATTGCAAAAAGTTTGAGCTTTAAAATTTGACTGGGGTAGTTTTTAGGCAAAAATCGCATTTTTGCAACTTTTCGCTTCAATACACAATATGCCTTTCCTGAATCAGGAAAGCGTTTTTCGCTTCGAAAATGTCAAATTCGGATTCCCCGCATATTTTTACCCCTAGAGAAGTCATTTCCAGAAAAAATTTTCACGTGGGTGATCCCTCTATTGTGTAGTAGCTCCACAAATTCTAACTATTCTGCCAAAAATTTGCTCGAATAAGAACTTAAAATTTAGGTAGTCGCAGCTGGTGCAAGTTCCATACAACGAGCTCAACAATTTGTAGACAAATGCGAGTTAACAGGTGCTAAAGTCTATGACTACGAAGGTGTTTTAAATGACCCTAATGTCGGTAAGTCAATAAAAAATTTAGAAGTTAGACTCTTAAAATATTTTTTAGATGTAGTCTACATCGGCCTTATGAACCATCAGCATAAAGAATGGTGTCTAAAAGCATTCGATCATGGAAAACCAGTACTTTGTGAAAAACCATTAGCACCTAATTATAAAGGAGCTAAAGAGATTGTTGATAAGGCAAAAGAGAAAAAATTGTTTTTCATGGAAGCTTTTTGGAGCAGATGTTTCCCGGCATACAAATTTTTGCGGGAAGAAATTGATAAGCAAGCAATGGGACCGGTTAAATCGGTCTTTGCCAACTTTGGTTTAGATATTTTGGTATGTAAAAAAATCAAAACACATTCATGCACATTATTTCCCCCTAAAGTTTTCAAAATTTGTGCGTAGACATCCGAAAATTAAATTTTTTGTGCTGTAACCCAGTAATTTTGTGTTCTGTGCATACTTCCAAGTCAATTTTTACCCAAGCACGCTAAATATTTGTGTCGTGCCCTCAAAATTCTTGGGTACAACACGCCACCTTCCAATCTTATAAAGACGAAAACATTTTTAGGGTGAAAATCGTTTCAATGCCGATCTCGGTGCATCCCCTCTTAATGATATTGGAGTTTACACCGTCTCATTTGCTCAGTGGATTTTCCGTAATGAAAAACCTGAGAAAATTACCGCAACTGGAAAAACGGTTAATCAATGTGATCGTTGGGGAACCATAACACTAGAGTACTCAGGAGATCGAAAAGCAATTTTGATATTTGGTGGAGTTGATTTTACGCCGATTGATGGCAGAGTCACTTGTGAAAGAGGACGATACGATGTAAGAAATTTTATAGCTTTTTGTAAGAGGTTATCAAACACTTGGCAAGATATAGGGGCTAATTTTGCATCAACCAGCAACTGCGTTGAAAACGCAGGAAAAGCCAACAGGGGAAACAAGTAGTAGTGTTCGCATTTGCTAGCTGTTGCAAAAATATCCCCATAGCCAAGTGGAAAGATGACTGACTTTCATCTTACAGGATTGAGTTAGACCCAGGAGTGTGTTCCGATTCCATAAAATGCCAATCATTTTTGCTGCTCCTTGTTCCATTTTGGTTCTTGCCGTTGGACCTGTTTCAACACAATATATTTGACCCCCACAAGACCAAAATTCAAAAATGATTGACTTCCAAGAAAATATTTTAAAATTGACCTTGGATAATTCTTGCCCATCCCTAATCAATATTCAAATTTTTAGCTCCCAGAAAATTTCTATTGCCCAACCAGGGTTATTCGATACGAAAACAAAGGTGTTATCCGATGCAATCAAAGAAAGGTTGAACAAGTCGATTACAACTTTGATAATTTCGAGAATGATAAAACGGAATATAACTTTATGAATGATTCCGGTTTACGCTATGAAGCGGATCATGTATATGAATGTCTTCGAGATGGTAATTAAATGGAATAGTTTTTATTATATTGTAAAATCATTTTTTAGGCAAACTAGAAAGCAGTAATGCGTCACATGAAGACACTCTGAGAATTGTTCAAATTACGGACGAAGCAAGAAGACAACTGGGTGTTGTTTATAGCCAAGACAAAGAATAAAAAAATTTAATCAAATCGTTTTTACAGTGTTTTATAGGCGTAAAAATTTCTGTTTTCAGGCTCTAATTATTTAAATAAAATTTTGCACTTTTATTTTACAAAAAATTATATTATTAACACGTAATTTGTTCATAGGTCGGCAAGGGGGGAGCCTCCCCCCTGACCCACACACGGACCCAAAATTGAGGAGTGATCACACATAGACCCCGCTGAACATATGAGGTGGTCCATAAAAATTGGGTGCAGAAGACTATCTCAAGCTAAAAAAAGTCGTTTTTTTTGTGGAAGTGGTGGGGGACCACCTCATCGCGGGTCCCCTCCCCCACCTTGCCCACCTATGAATTTATTATTCGTTCTGTTCAAAGAATTAACCTCTCTTACCTAACTTTGCTAACTTTAATCTTTGGTACAATCAAATTAGAAGTTGTTGAAGTTACTTTACTTCCCAAACATGCAATGCCTTTCTTCTTGGAATATATGTATGAAAATGATGCCAAAACAATTCTTAAAACAAATAATTACTTTTTAAGTATCATAAAAAAGGGTGCCAGATCTTGAACCCTTATATAAAAAGGGTAAAAAAATGAAGAAACCCCCATGCAGGACTTCATCTTCCGCTTTCACAGCAGTTTTTTGGCAAAAATTGGAGAAAATTCGAAATTTTAAAAACGAGTCATGGCATTCAATTCAGCTCAATGAGGTGTGTAAAACAAGGTATATTTATAAAAGTTAAAATCACTATTACTATACAGCTTCAACAAGTATTTAAAGACCAAAAAATGATTGCAAATGTTTTAGAGGCCTCATAGAGATATGTGAAATTTTTCGTGGAATTTGTACAACTTTAAATTTGATGCAGGATTTGAACCCGAGACCTATAAGTGCAAATCCTGGCACAATAACCACTCGGTCATGTGCATCATTAGCGTCTTTGTACAATATATACCTCGTTTTACTCGTCTTGTTGAGCTGAGTCAAATGGTGTGACTCGTTTTTAAAATTCCGAAATTCCTACAATTTTTTGGCGCAATTTCCAAAATCTGGCACACTTATTTTCATGTATGAACATAATGATTATCTTACCCATCGACAGCATGCATGGTCACCCAAGCAAAGGTTGTCGTAAAGAAACTTCCCCACTTTGAATTATCAACTAATTTATAAACAAGATGGAAGAAAATTAACAAGACGACGAAACAAGCCATGTTTAGAAATGCCTTAAATGAAAAATTTTGAAAAAAGAGAAATATTTGTTACCTGTATGAAAAAGAGCACTTCTTTTTTTATATTGTTTCTTTCTGCTGTTTTTGCCTTTCCAATATTTTGATTATGTGCTAAAATAAGAAATTCGTATTTTATCTTTATGCGTTAAAGTTTTAAGGACGCTGACTTCTGCCAAAAAAGGAAAAAGCAATGCAAGTAAAAAATTAGGCACCATTTTTTACCTTTTTGTTAAAATTTTTTACTCATTGTGTTCAAATTAGAGTCGTACGGGACCGAGAATTCTAGCTTTTTTCAAGTCCCTGTCTCGACTTTTGTCGGTCCCGGTCTCAAAGTCGAGAGCGGGATTCCCAACCCATGAACCTAAAATATTTTCTCAACAATCCCGGTCCCGTACGACTCTAGATCAAACTCTTATTTTTCTTGTGTGCTGATACTTATGAGTTGCTAGTTAGCTTTTTGGAGAGGCTAAATTAGGAAAATTTTAACGGAAGGGCATGTATCTCTGTATTTTGTAACATACATTTGAGAAGATGTCTTAAAGTTAACAACGTAACACAATCTAGCAGAAATACTATGCCCATAATTGAGCAACCATAAATAAAATCAATATAATGGGCCATAAATTGAGAAAATTCATCATCTCCATAGTAAAACAACAGCGAATCATCATGAAAATAAAAAGATTGTACTAAAAATTTGATATTGGTCCGGTTTATAAACAAAAAACAAACCACTACCCGATTCGATCTGTCGAGGACCGCTGCGGCTCATTGCGAGCCACTCTGTTTGTTTCTGAACTGGGCCCCCCCTTTTTTAGATTCATGAATTTACCTCCAAAAAACAATGGCAAAATATGTAAAAATCCTGCTAACCACACCAGAAGAACAAATAGAACAGAAAATATCCATGAAGATGATTTACGATACTGGAGAGGTCTACAAACAGCAAAATATCGATTTATGGCTATGCCAACATGAGTATATAAGGTGACAAAGTAAAAGAAAAGTAATATTTGGCCAATACGATGCGTCCAATATTCGGATATATTCGAATAAAATCTATAAATTAATTTCTATTTTTTAAAAGAAAAATAGTTGATACTCATTTACTTTGAGGTAGAAGAATTTTTGGGGGGCGAGGGGGTGGTTTTTTGGGCTTATCAGCGTGGAGTGGGGTGGTCTAGATCTAGCATGCCTTTATATAAGTGTAAGAGTGATACCCATTCCTCGGTTAATTTGATGATTTTCTAAACTTACTCCATAGTTACTGGTGCACAATAAAACACAAATAACAGCATTAGGACTATGGCACTTATGGAATTTGTCACACATAGATAACCATAGACATTATGATATTCTTTTATTTTCCTAATCGAATTTAATGCAAAAAGATGGAAAATCAACCCAATAATTCCTATCTAAAAAAACTAATAATTCCTATATTCCTACCAGATGTCTCTGTCTTTTCTTCATATATGCCCTCTTTTCTTTATATATACAGGGTGACAAGAAATTACTGCACATTTTTCGTTTTTTCAAGTTTTTTGTTTGTCTTTTTATCCACATCTTTGAATTTGATTGGATCCGTAGATTAGACGCCGTAATTGCAACAGAAAGTGGACATTTGAATAATTTTATCGTTCTAAACCATAAAATTGTTCTTTTATTTGACTTGTTTTATCCGTGATAAATTGTTGTTTACGCGAAAATGATCAGTAATTTCTTGTCTTCCTGTAATTGAAAAAAACCCAATTGGTTATACTACCGTGCAGTTTTAGGACATGGACATGTATGCTCACATGAAGGAATAGAAAAGACCACTCTCGGCTATGACCGGCCCACGTCCCTACGTCATGTCTGGGGCGATCAAGTCTACCCGGCTTTGGCCGAGTTGAGGCAAAAGAGGTACAGTGGATTCTCGATAGTACGGTTCCCCAAAATCAAAATTTCAAAAAATCATATCTCCGTCAATTTTAATGCTTTTTTTTCGTTAACCACATTTTCCTTAAAATCTTATATAGAATTTTAAGAAAAACGTGGTTAACAAAAAAATAGCATTAAAATTGACGGAGATATAATTTTTTTAAATTTTGATTTTATATAAAAAAATAATGACCGAACCCTGGCCTTTGCCATGCTTGGGCCGTCACAAGAGTTTTAGCGCATTACTGGGCTAAGAGCCGACTCTCGGCCCGACGGCCTGGGAAGGTCTTGCCGACCAAAGGGTTAAAAAAGGGACCGAGCTTCCCTTAACATGTTTAGCCAGTGTTGTACCTAGGATTAAGCACCTAACCATGATCCCGGATCAGGATTAGGTTTAATCCTGTTCCGGATTAGGCATTCTGGGATTAGGATCCTGATCCGGAAGCAGGATTAGATATCTAGTTCGGAGCAGGATCAAGATTAGGTACAACACCGGTCCGGACTTGTCCATGACCACAGTTTTTCATCCCTACTCCAAACCAATTTGGTGGGAAGGTGAAAGGGAGTTGTTCATCATGACTTAACTTACAAAAATTGTTATAAGACTAGCTATTATTCTATCGCGTATCGTAAAACTGTTATTTGACACAATTTCTGAACTATTAGTAGCATTAAAATTTATCGTTGAATTCATATGTAAATAAAAAATAACTAGCTTAAAATATCTATAAACTCAATATTAAAAATAAAAAACAATACATTCATCACAGCACGTAGGTCTTGTTGGGAAAGTGTACGCATGCAAAGGACGTGTACCATAAATACTGTAATATACGCCCCTCTAATTAACGCCCCTCCAGAGAATTGAAAAATTAGCCACCCCTTGAAAAATTAACTCCCGGGGCGTATATTACAGTGTTTACGGTAATAGTATCCACCAAAAAATTAAAAAACATGTAGTATTGGCTAGATGTGTGCAGGGGCCAGGAAAATCCTGTCCTATGCTAGACAAGGCCGACCACAGCCAACCTCGTCTGCCACCTAAGGCAGCTCAATTTTTGTCGTACCAGGCTAGCATTTTTTCCTTATCCGCATGGGGTGGGGGGGGGGGTAGTTCAGATCTGGCACCGCTTCATATCAAATTCACACAAAATCAATATATAAGGGGTTTTTTAATACGCCGAATCGATTGGAATAGCTTTCAAGTCGAAAAAAATTTTCCTGACCTCCTACCGCAGGTTTTTTTAAAAATCTAGGAAAAAATGACAATTTTTGAAAGTTTTTCCGATTTGTCCAATTCAACTCTAATAGGGTTTTTCTATATGGGGGAACACGATTCGGAGCGATTTTAGCCGTTCTGGACCGAATTTGACCTAGTTTTCGCAGAGATACCCCTCAGGAAGGCAGGGGTACCCTTAACTTCAAAGTATGTAGAAAATTCAAAACTCAGTCTATAACCTCCAAACTCTAATCGATTGTGTCCCAAGTATTCCTCTTACTTTTTAAATTAGATGAAAAGACTTTAAGGATCCCAAGAAAAATTGAAAAACTGATTGAGGCGGGTCCAAAACCCGTGCTACTACACTTCAAAGGCACCTATAGCATCCGGATCAACTCGAATTGACACCAAATAAATTTTAAAACATATCTACACTCTATACTTATCTAGCACAGCTCTATGATACGACGCCAGAGTACCTCGCCCTACGGCTACTCCACCAAATTCTGCCTACAACCGATTCAAGAAGTCAATATTTCGAAACTCAAAGTAGGGTTGTGTTTTGCCTATGGTAAGCAGCAGATATCTGATAGGCGCTGCTCGTGGGTGCTCTATATCACAAGTGTTGCTGTAATTGCGTTTTGTGTTGCTATGGCTAGTTTTATTAAATAAACACTTCCTCCGCCAAATGACATCATAAGGTTTTTTGTTATAAATCGAAGAAAGAAATTTTTCTTGAAAACTAGCTAATCTTAATGTTGTTTTAAGAAAAAATGTTTATGTTAGTTATAATTATTTTTCATATCAATTTATTAACAATGAAAAAATTTCAAAGATTATGTAAACATAATGTTATGACTCTGGATTTGCCATAAATGAAAACTAGGAATTTGCATTGTTTGACTAAATCATAATAGCTAATGGTTTAACTATGGGGGATGGGGAGGAAAAATATGGGGGAATCATTACCCCCACCCGCTCCAAAATGCCGGAAGTTTCTCCTTTGTCTATTTTATCTTTTTGCAGGATAGAAAAAATACGGTCTTTTGGAAAAATACGACCATGATCAAAAATCATAATGGTTCCCGATTATGATTTTTCACCAAAAATTGCCAATTGTCCCTTTTTTAAAGGATCAGTGCAACAAAAAAATCGATTTTCTAGAAATAAGCCTATCATGTAGAACTGTGTTCACTGATCATGTTTATTTTTACACTATAGGGCGTAAACCTCATTTTCATGGAGAAAAATTGCAAAAAAGTGAGGTGACTGGGGACAGTGCAAAGGAACTGTCCCCGGTGGGGATCGAACTCGCCACCTATGAGGCAAAAACGAAGGGCTTTGCTACTGCATTACAGAAGATGTCTTTAATTTCGTTATCCTTTATCGAATTTTAATTGTTCCCAGTCAACTCACTTTTTTGCAATTTTGCTTCATGAAAATGAGGTCTACGCCCTATGGTGTAAAAATAAAAAATGATCAGTGAACGCAGTTCTAAACGATAGGCTTATTTCCAGAAAATCAATTTTTCTGTTGCACTGGTCCTTTAACTAAAAAATGTCCAAAATTTTACATTTTTTCTTCAAAATTCATCAATGTTTGCCAAAAATATTCATTTTCTGAGCATTTTCAGCTTAAAAAGCAAGTTTTTTTCAAAATAAATTTTTCGTGAAAAACAACATATAGATCTTATGATTTCCATCAAATTTTGGGCAAAAAATTTAAAAAAACATAAACTTTATGATTTTGGCCTCTCCCGAAATTGAATACTAGCGCCGCCTATGCGGATCGAACCCTTGAACATTTGAATGTAAAATGAGTCGCTTGTTGCTTGACCATAAATTTTTCACTTTTTGCAAAAATGCCATATACTTTAAAGGCTTTTATATATTTTCAAAATTTTCCATACAAATACAACTCAATCTACAATTTTTATTCATCCACATGGGGTTCTTTTTACATTCTCCCATAGATTTCCAAAATTCACACAATGTATGATAATTTACACAATCTGAAAAAAATAAAACATAAATATAAAAAACCAATGTCTCTGTCCGTGTGCCATCACAACGAAATCTCAAGAATGGTAAATCGGATTGACATGTAGTCTTTTTTAAAAGTTAGTAGATAGGGTGTAGGGGTGCAGGAAACCAAAATAAATTGGGGTACCCTCTAAAAAAATTAAAAAATTCAATTTTTTAGGGCTTTTTCAAAGGGATCGCCGTATATCGGCTATTTTAGCGTTTCCGGCGCTAATTTTTCTACTCCAAGGTTTTCGACTATGGGGAACACGATGGTGATATTATTTTTAGCAAAAATTTTGTAAAAATTTAAAAAATAAAGAACTACTCCAAAAAATTGAAAAATATGCGAATTTCAAAATGGCTCCAATCGGCTAATTTTTTCTACTCTAGGGTTTTCGACTATGAGATACTTGATGCCGACGCTATTCTATATCGATGCGCGAAGAGTGCGTCAGGGCTAGTAATTAAACTTAAAAATTAAACAATTGCACATACTCTTTCCTGGATGTAATCTTCTTTTATTGGTAAAAAATTCATTTACAACTCCACCACAAGAATTG
>JAQGBS010003628.1:0-11254 GCA_034698545.1 Acrobeloides obliquus
TTTGATTTTAGTTATTTTGTTTTTAGTTATTTTGATTTTAGTTATTTTGATTTTTAGTTATTTTGATAGGGAATCCCACAGAGATCCCCACTCTTATTGGGTATATGGGGTATATTCGTGTTCTACACACCAAGTCCTACAACTAATACCCAGTATCGCAATTTTCACCGACGGACCTGATATTAATGAAAAAGTTCAAAAATTGACTTTTGACTTCCAATAAACATCATACAAATCGATACCTCCTTGATCTAAAATTTTTATAAAATTTAAAGCACCAGTCCACTCGGAAAAATTTATGAAAAAATGATATATTCGGAAAGTTCATGAAAAATGGACCATTTTTTGTTTTTACGGCAACCTCTGAATCTTTATCATTGCCGAGATAATTGCGTTTGAAGTTGACTATTTTTGAAATCTATGTATTACAATGAAAACATGAACGCAGTGAAAATTCGTCCCTGAATCAAAAGAGGTGCATTAACGCGAAAATGATCCTTGTGCGGAAGATCCATGCAGTCATTCCGTGCAGAAGATCCTGTGCGGTAAATTCCTTAAAAACTGTGCGGTGCATTCGTTCCTATTACCAGATTTAGGGCTAGTCCATAAGCCAAAATCGAAAAATAATGAAAGGCAAAAGTTTTTCATGTAATTTTAAGGGAAGTTTTTAACAACTTTTTTGAATCGATAAAAAACAAAATTTCGACACACAAGGGTCGAACTCTCCCTATTAAAAAATTTTTGCGCCACTTGTTTCTGCACCATGGGTGATGAGTTTTTTCTATTTATGGGAAATGCCCTATACCTTCTTGTTGTTCAAAGCGAGATGATTAAAGTCCACTAAAAAATTTAAAAAAATTTGAGATGGTCACCTGTAACATATTTTTTCGAGCTTTTTCTGCAAGTATGACGGTCTCTACCGATATGGGTCATTTTTGGAAAAAATTTTCGGGCCCCAAAAATCACAAAAATGCACTTTTTTACTCACCCTCTAGAGATCCTTTCCTAACTACACATATGCATCCCTTTCTTTTATGATATCCTCCAAACTTGTCATTTACAAAAAAACGTATGGGTACCTTTCAATGGTCAAAATAAAAAAATTCCTTCAGATTCGAGTTTTCCATGTCAAAAAATCCCCGAATACAAAAAAATCAGACGATTTGAAATCTTTTGAAAATTCGAGTTTTTACTCCAAGGGGGACCAAAAGGTAAAAAATTCAACTTTCACAATTTTTCCCAAATCGTCTGATTTTTTGTATTCAAGGGTTTTTCGATATGGGGAACTCGAATCTGAAGGAATTTTTGATTTTGACCACTATATGCATCTCAAAATTTTAGTACAGTAGTTAGCCCCTATCCCCAAAACGGCCATTTACACAACAAAACCATGGGCTGCCAGAATCTCCCTAAATGAATAATAAAAAATCTAATAAAGCAGAGTTGGGTAGAATTAGGCGTGACAGGGGAGAGAGAGCAGGGCCAGGAGAAATGGCTTGGGTCAAGGGATGGAGCAGGACAGGCCCGTATTCAGGATTTAGCGACGGCTGGGGGGGGGGGGAGGAGTAAAAACAGAATCTAAAATTATAAAATAAGGAAATGTGTTGAGGCTTCTATTGTATAGGATAATGTTAATGAAGTACCCAGAATTTTGAGTTTGTTCGGTTTCAAAAGAAGAGTTAGTATTATATGTAAGAGAGCCAAACTAAAAAACCATTCACTTTTCTTGAAATTTTTATTTAAAATTTCTGTATGAGAAAAAAATTCAATTGTTATAATTTATTATTAGCCTAGCATTTCATAAAGAAAATAACTATCTATATTAGTTATCGTTTATCGTGTTTGTGTGGTGTGTGTGTATTGGTGTACGCGTCTATGATTATTTGTATGTGGAAGCGTGTGTACCTATGGGCCGTGCACACCCTCTGTAGTCCAACTATTCAGGTGGTATGCTCGGTGCCACCAACTTGATTTTTATCTGTTTTATTTGGAATATACACTTTTACAATTTATACACCAAACTTACCGAAAATGAGCTGCTTGTATAGGTGAAAGGAAAAGCCCTAACGAAAGTCGTAAAATCTCCCCTAAGCAAAACTTGATCTCTTTTATACTTTTTTGGAGATTTTATAGACCGCCCAAATTTGAAAATTTTGAGTTAAGCTCCTCCTTGATCATGCATGACATCATCTTTTGAAATGTCTTTCAACATTTTAGCCACGTCATGCATGATCAAGTGGATCGGACTTTACACAGCTCTTTTTCATAGTATTTTTACAACAACTACATATTTACAATAGCATGATGTCATTTTTAAAGTTATTACACATCCGAAGACATATTTGCTTTTTGATGTTATTAAACTATTTTCTTTCTAGCATACAACTGTATTTAAAGACACCATAAGATTTCAAATTTCATAATACTTGATTTTTCACAACAAGAAATGTTTTTTGATCTATTTTTTTGACACTATTAATTTTTTCACGTTTATTTTCACGCTTACTTTTTTCGCGTTACTTTTTTTCATTTTTACTTTTTCACGTTATAAAATATTACTTTTAAAACTTTAAAAAAAATTGCGCCACCTTGTAAATTTTTAAAAAAATTGCCACTCTGTAAATTATTTTAGAACAGTTTTTTATATTTATGATTTACAGGGTGGCAATTTTTTTTTAAATTTACAAGTTGACGCAATTTTTTTAAGAGTGAAAAAAAGTAATAGTTTATAACGTGAAAAAAGTAATAGTGCCATTTTTTATGAGGCAGAAAAATTATTAATAACAGAAATCCTCCTTACTAAGAAAGTAGCATAATACTCTATGTCCTAATCAGTGATGTCTTGATTTTGATTTTAATCAAAATTTTGGTTTGATTTCAAAATCGAATCATTGGGGTATGATTTTGGTTTTGATTTCTAAAATCAAAATTTTTTATTTTCAGAATCCGAATTCTGGTCCTCAATCTAGATTCTGAATTCGGATTCTGAATCCAGTTTGAGAATCAGAATTCAGATTCTGAAAATCAAAACCAAAAACAAAAATTTTGATTTTTGAAATCAAAATTAAAATCATGCTAAAAGTCATCACTGGTCCTAATAAAACTCGAGTCCTAATAAAAGTGGTGCGGGTTAGGAGTAGGTAATAGTAGTGAGGCAGTTAATTTGCTGAACTCCTAGTTGCATGTTACCTTTCCTGAGAGGTTACTTTCCCTGAGGGTAATGCACACAATTTAAAAAATACCACCAAAATTTGAAAACGTTACGCGTTCCCCACCTCGAGCTTGAGACTTTTTTTGTCGACGCGCTCCACGCATCGAAAATTTTTGTTGAAAAACATCATGCTTTAGTCAAAAACAAAAGCCCACCCCCTCCCCAAATGGAAGAGAGGGATTGGAAGTAGGGCTGTCGGTATACCGAAGTCGATATTGACCGAATTTTCGGTATTTTTTCAGAAAATGTTGAAAAAATATATCCTAATGATACTTTTAATGTTCAAAGATTGTATCATAAACAATATCGATTGATATAAATTTATGCTTGCTTATCTTTTACATAGAAATGGGTATTGTTGCACTTGAGTGAACATTTTACGCGTCACGTTTTTATTTCGAAATCTTTGAAATAAAGTCCGAAATTCAAAAACCCAAAATTAGGCTTAGGTCTAGGCATAAGCCTAAGTTCTAAGCATAATTTTGATTTTCTAAATTTCGGACTTTCTAAATTTTGGGCCATAGCGCCCATTTCGGCTCGAAGGGCCAGAATCTCTCCTTGTTCCCTCCTTATGGTTTGCCTCAAATTTTTGCAAATATTTTTAAAAGCCTAATGGCTCCACATTATTTTTGATGGGGAACATTAGGATTTCCCTACGATTTTTCACCAAATTGTTCGATGTTCAAATTTTACCATTTTTCAACAAAAATGTTCAATTTTTTACTAACGATTTTCAATTTTTCTGAGCTTTTTCAGTTAAAAACAAGCATTTTTCAACAAAAAAATTTTTGCCTACGGCGTTGGTTTTGCCTTGACTCAAGAATTTCAACAAAATTTTCGATGAAAATTCGTTGAGCTTTTTCAACTTAAAAAAAGCGTTTTCATGAAAAGATTTTGCGCGCCGGTCGGCGCGAAAAACATAATGGGAGCCAAATTGATTTATGAAAAAATCGAAAAAAATCACCTTGGTCTCCCTTATGTTTTTGTCCAAAATTTTGAAAAAACATAAGGAGGACCAAGGTAAATTTTTGAGAGTTTACTCCTCTCCCCTAGTCATGTGGTGTATGGCTATGCCATTGTCTGTACGATATATTTTTGAATTCAAGAAATTTAGTTTAATTTGTTTTTTTGAAAAATTTCAATTTTTACAAAGAAAAATATTTGTAAATCCCGATATCGAAAATCGGTTTTAGTTAGTACTGAAAATCAGGATTAGTTAGTACTGTATTAGTAGTAGTCTGTAGTAGTTAGTATCAATCCTGATTTTCCCGCCATACGACCATGCAGAGATGTATCAAAAAAGTTATATAAGGATCCACGTTTCTTTTCGTTTCAATGTATACGTTGCCTGATTCAATAAAAAGTTCCGTGGTAGCCAAAAAAATTTTTGACTATAAAAATTGTAATTTTTTCATCATTTTTGGATTTTTCCAATAAATTTTTTCGAAAATTTTATCATGATGACACCAAATTTTCATTATTATCCATTTTTTTCAATTTTTATATAAAAGAATCGGGGGGATCGAGCGCTAATGCGCTCGGCCGATAGGGCGCCGAGCGCTCCCGGAATCTTGTGGGGCCGTTTGTTCGAACGCTCGGCCAATGAGGGCTGAATTCTCCGAACGGTACTCTGTAATGTTTCTCTATTATTTATACTTATAGGTATAACCATAAGATGACATTATACCTGTGAGTATATCTGATGGTTCTAGAGTACTGAAAAAAATCCGCATCGAAAACAGATTTGAAGAAAAAGATATAGCTTTCAATATCTTTTGATGGACCTTTGGTACCCTATAATTTTTTAGATCAATTTAATAATTTCATAAACTATGGATCTTTTGTTAGAATATGGACTGGTTGACATGATACACGAAGAACAAATTAATGATAATGTTTTGACAAAGGTAATATTTTTAATTTCCCACATGTTCCGGAGAGGGGTCAGACCCCCAAGGTAACATAATTTGTCAAAAGATACATTAACGTGACGCAACTGGGTCCGATTTTCGTTACATGTCACGTATTTTTTGACGTTTTTTGAAAAATTTTTCATTTTCAAGCATTTGTCGTTAAAAAAAGTGTCAATTTTTACAAAAAAAATCTCTGTGTGAAGTAGGCGAAAAATTTTTCTAATTATAAAAATCCTGATCAAAATTTTTGACCCTCCTCCTGCTTTGGCATGTATGATTCAATGTAAAAATAACGAAAGACATTTGAATATAGAATGAAGTTATCGAAAAAGAAAAACATTTGGGATGTATGGGATCTGCAAGAACAGTTGATATATCGGAAATTATTGAGCAATTATATCAAAAACCTGATCAATGGGAGATTGAAGCTGAAAGGCGAAGAAGAGAAAATATACCTTTATCCATAATCATGTATGCATTTGGGAAATTTTTGCCAAAAATTTTTTTGAATTTTTTCTAAAATAACTATAGAGGGTTTTCTATACCTGAATCGATTTAGCGCATTGAAATCATAGAAATGCTATCTTGATCCTGTATCAGTCAAAAATATTCTAAAAATTCCGAATTTTTGGGCTGATTCAGGGTCAGGGAAACGTTTTCAAGATTTTTCAATGAGCACAATCGATTTCTCGTGTAGAACGAAACCAAAGTGTCTATACAGTCGAGTCTCGATATACTGGCATCCATAGGGGTGGAATTCGAAAAAAATTCGCACGGCCCATAACCAAAAACTCCCGATTAAACGAAATCAGCCGCTAAAACGGCGTATTTTTTGAATTTTATTATGTCTGGCCTTTCGCTTCAATACACTTTTTCCTGTGTCAATGAGCTTCACATTGAGAATTTCGAGAATATATAACCCTTTTTCTTCCGGCTAAACAAATTATAACATTACAAACTCCTTTTTAGCTTTGACATGTCAACTGGAAGAAAAATGACCGTCAACGTTAATTATGCTGACACTATTGAAAAATTGGAAGATGAAATTGAAAGTTCCAAGTGTTTGATCTTTCAAGTAAAATTATATTTTTTATTTATATAAATGATTTTAGGGAAGATTGTTGTTAAGAAAGAATCAAACATTAAATGAGATTGATATTTTTCACGAAGCTGTAATCTATATGGACCTATTCGAAAATTTAAGTGGTGGAATATTTCAACATTTATATCTAGATAAAAAATGTTATGAGAAAAGATTTCTCGAGAATTTTACTCAGTTTAAGGTATTTTTTTTATTTAGAACTGGGACCGAGCGCCTACAGTGCTATCGGAATCTCGGAGTGGTGAACCCGAATGGTGAAAATATTTGTAAATCCCGATATCCGAGCGGCGAATCCGAACTGACAGGCGATTCCGATTGAACCCGTAAAGGCTCAATTACAATGGACGCAATGGTTTCAAATAGATGATGCAATATCTTGCAATTGCTTTAAAAAAATTTCCAGCATGTCAGCACCTCAAAGTTGCTTCAAAATTTTTTCGAAACCATGCTAGAAATGTTCTCCATATTGGCAATACATAAGCCGGATAGAAATTTTGTTTGAAAAAAAAATATCTAGTGTGTTTTAGACAGGTTAGAAAATTCAAAAAATCAATGTAAAACCGGGGGTATTGAGTTTCAGACAAGGATTGCAATTTTTGGGAAACAGAGTTTTGACTCGAAATGACGTATAAAAACTTCCCATGCATCAATCTCACTAAATAAATTCAAAATGGAGTGCACTCGAACTATGTCCACCTAGGTTCGAGCTTTCTAGATATCGTTTCTTAAGGGCTTAAAATCATCATTTCATCATCTATTGCTTCATGTGAAAGTGATTGAATCATAGGTTACCAGAGGGGTACAGTACCCTCCCCCTATCGCTCATCCTCGGACCTTCCGCCTTCATTCATTCACCATGAGGGTTCGTGTACCTCCTTCCAACTCATTCATCATATAAATTTTTGAAAATTTTTATCTTTATACTCAAAAAAGAGCTTTTTATAAGGGTTCGAAAAAGGTCAAAAATCCGATTTTTGCAAGAAAAAATCTATATTAATTTAAACAAATATTTTTGAATCAATCTTCTTTCTGAATCTTTATAAAAAGCTCTTTTTTGAGTGTCGACAAGCCTATTCACAGATATAAGTTAACAACATACAATTTTTCTTTGAATGCATTAATTTTTTATCATGTATCCCCCTGTACCCCCTGAAAGGCTATTCATTCATCCATCCATCCTGAAGGACCAGTGTACACCCCCTACTGGTAAACTATGGATTGAATACTGTTGTGATCCTAAGTTCGCATAATAATAGCTCTATTAGCAATAAGCAAATAACAATATCGGGGGGAGAGGGTAGGGAGAGTAATCGGACAGAGAAGGATAGAGCGGGGCATAGTATGGTAGTGGTGAATATAGCCGGGCAGAGTAGAGCAAAGCAGGGTAGAGTAGAGCAGGAAAGGGCATATCAGAGCAAGGTAGAGAAAGGCAGAGCATGACAGGGTACTGCTTTTCTCCCTTCTCTTCCTTCCGAGCGCGTAAGCGCTCGGTCTCCCGGTTCTTTTTTCTAATTTACTAATTGTTCTGTCGTATTTTTGATTAAAATTCCAATTTTTTCAGATTTGTAAGCAAAATTTATAAATTTGATCATTTTTATCATATTTTTAATGATGAACCGGGAGACCGAGCGCTAACGCGCTCGGAGAGGGTTTGGCCCTCATTTAGCTCTCAAAGCGGCGACTTCGAGCGGCACTTTGTAAATCTTTGTTTTTGAAAAAAATTTTTTTGAATCTCGAGTGGGGGATTGGCTTGGAGAGGAGTTGACCCCCATTTTGCCTGCGGCGCTGACCAAACGGGAACCGAGCTCTCCGAGCGGCGCGAATTTTACTTTTTTGAGAAAACATGGCTCAGTAAATAATGAGATACCCCATGCATCCCTTCGTGATCGTGCCGCGGGAAAACATGGTTCAGTATATACTGAGCCAGAAGCATCTCTGGGATCTGTAGGAACAGTTAATATATTGAAAGTTATTGAGCAATTATAGCAAGAACATGATGAAGAATCTCCATATAAATGGAAAGAAGTGATCACTCGATCGGAAATTAAAGCTGAAAAGCAAAGAAAAGAAACTGAAAGGCGAGGAAGAGAAAATATACCTTTATCCATAATCATGTATGCATTTTACAGGGTTGAGAAATTTTCGCCAAAAAATTTTTTTTGAATTTTTTCTAAAATAACTATGGAGGGTTTTCTATACCTGAATCGATTTAGCGCATTGAAATCATAGAAATGCTATCTTGATCCTGTATCAGTCAAAAATATTCTAAAAATTCCGAATTTTTGGGCTGATTCAGGGTCAGGGAAACGTTTTCAAGATTTTTCAATGAGCACAATCGATTTCTCGTGTAGAACGAAACCAAAGTGTCTATACAGTCGAGTCTCGATATACTGGCATCCATAGGGGTGGAATTCGAAAAAAATTCGCACGGCCCATAACCAAAAACTCCCGATTAAACGAAATCAGCCGCTAAAACGGCGTATTTTTTGAATTTTATTATGTCTGGCCTTTCGCTTCAATACACTTTTTCCTGCGTTAATGAGCTTCGCGTTGAGAATTTCGAGAGTATATAACCCTTTTTCTTATGGTTAAACAAATTATAACATTACAAACTCCTTTTTTAGCGTTAACGAATATACTGGAGAAATAATAACCGTTAACGTTAATTATTATGACACTATTGATGAATTGATAACAAAAATTCGATCTTTATATGGCACGCTCTTGTACTTGAATTTTAAAGTAAAATTTTATTTTTTTATTTATATAAATGATTTTAGAAGAGAACGTTTTTCGATCGTTATATGTCAATAAATATTAACAGCGATGATTACAGAAAAACATTAAATGAGATTAATATTTCTCATGACGATGTAATCTATATGGTTCCCCTCTACCCTAGTAGCGGTGGTGGATTTCGATATTTATATCTAAATGAAAGCTCTTTTGATGAAAGATTTCACGCGGATTTTACTCAGATTAAGGTATTTTTTAATTTAAAACCGGGGCCGAGCACCTACAGTGCTCTTGGAATCTCTGATTGGTGAACTCGAATGGTGCGGCAAAGCCGAAATGTCAGGCGATTCCGAGCGAACCCGTAAAGGCTTAATTATAATGGACATAATGGTTTCAAATAGATGATGCAATTATATCTTGCAGTTGCTCTAAAAAAATTTCCAGCATTTCAGCACCTCAACTTTGTGTCAAAATTGTGTATTTTTGCCCTATTCTATAATGGAGCATACAGACTTTGCGGGATTTATAGCGATTTAAGAGACGATATCTAGAAAGTTCGAACCTAGATGGCCATAATGTTAAACCGTTCGAGTGCACTCCAGTTTGAATTTATTTAGTGGGATTGATGCACGGGAAAGTTTTTGAACAACATTTTGAGTCAAAATTCTGTTCTCCAACAATTGAAATCATTGTCTGAAGCTCAATACCCCCGATTTTACGTTGATTTTTTTAACCTAAAACATCCTATTAAAATTTTTTCGGTGAAAATTTCTATCTGGCCTATGTATTCCAATATGGAGAACATTTTTAGTGTGATTTCGAAAAAATTCGAGAAAAAATTTTTCGACCCCTACCACTATGGCCGCCGTGTAATTTGGCCGAGCTCTCAAAGCGGCGACTCCGAGCAGCACTCCGTAAATCTTTGTTTTTGAAAAAACATTTTTGAATTTTGAGTGGAGGGTTGGCTCGGAGAGGAATTGGCCCCCATTTTGCCTAGCACCTGCGGCGCTTGTCAAACGGGAGCCGAGCTCTCCGAGCGGCGCGAATTTTACTCTTTTGGGAAAACATGGCTCAGTAAATAATGAGCCAGAGGCATCTCTGCGTGGTCATGGGAATGTTTTTGATTGGGTACCCCACAAAAGTGGCGTCAATCGTCTTCTCTCATCGTTCCCAACAATTTTAGTTTTAGCACTCCGGGTTTAGAGAGAAAAACACATTTGTGAAATTTTCATATGTGTAAAATAAAAAATGGAATTTTTTTGAGGGGTATATATTTTTTTGCTTTTCTTCTTTCAGCGTCTCCTACAGCTTTAGTTTTAGCATGAATGCTTTTTTTCATTCGTTCCTGAGATCGTCCGTACAGACAGACGAACATTACACGTTTATAGAAGTAGGGTTTTAAAAAAATGTCCGCTTATGATTTTATAATAAGGTCAAGACTTTTGCCCGTTACATCAGAATTTTTGTCACCTTTGTAGTAAAAAACTTTAGGATATCTATACAAAATTTTATCGTGGTGGAAGATTATATATACGTCCATGTGGAGCGAAAAGATATGCTATCAAAGTAAAAAATAATTATTATTTTAAAACAAAGGGATAACAAATTTAGGTAGAAGGAAAGTATGAAAACGATACATGGCTTGGATCAGAAGGAGGAGAGGGTGAATGGCCAGTAGCTTATCATGGAACTCGTGTAAAAAACGCCAGTGGAATTATAGAAAATGGGCTTGATCGTTCTAAAGGACGCCGGTTTAAGTAGCAATAAGGATAGCCGCAGTAATTTTATTCTTGTTATTTTAGATACGGTGAAGGTATTTATCTTGCTCCAGACCCTAAGGTAGCACTAATATTTGGTAAAGAATATTGGTTTAAGGTAAAAATTTTTATGTTATTACTAAAAGTTGTTGGATTTAAAATAATAACGAGTCCATACATACATGTGCTGGAGGGGGCCCAAAAAAATTTTTTGAGTTACCCCCTCCATTTTTAGTTATCCCCGATGACACAGATTAGATATTCCCTATATGTAAATTTGATAAAAAAATTGATCTATTTGAATATAATAATGGCGTAAAAAATTATTATTTGGGATAGGATTAGGGTATGCGCTATCAATCGTTTCCTCTTTCTCCTCCTCCCCCGAGCACCTTTCCCCGCTCCACCTCCTACTCGACCCCTTGAGTTACGAGCAGAATTAAACTCAATTTTTCGGTGGTCAAAAAATTGAAAAAATGCGTCAAAATTAGGGGTTGTAAGTTTTAACCCCAACAAAATCATTTTTAGGGGTAAT
>JAQGBS010003629.1:0-11254 GCA_034698545.1 Acrobeloides obliquus
GCGAAAAAAGACTCCTTTGCTTGTTCCACCACGCATATAAACCGCTGGGATTCTTAGCTGGTGGAAAGGTGGCATGACTGGTTCTGAAAAGATTCAAGCACAATTTGAAAAAGTTTTAAAAAATTTTGGAGCTCTTCCTCCTGAGGGGATGGATCAAATTATCGAATGGATAAAATTCATGTTAAATTAAAGTAAAATTAAAAAACCGAATTTTACCGTGAGCTTGGCTTAGTGGTAGTGCTCTCTGATCCTAGATCTAATGATCTCGGGTTCGAATCCCCCCTTCGCCGATTCGATTTTGCCTTTAAATGATCAGTTTTTGGAATCCTGTTGATTGCATCTCCCCAGGGGAAAAAGCTCCAAAATTTTTCCAAATTTATTTTTTTAGAAATATAAAATATTCACACAAGTTTTTATGAGAAATCTCATAAATATGTCAAAATAAAAGATTATTATAAAAATTGATTGCACTGAAGAAATTTTCTTATTGATTATCAAACCAGTCTTTTCTGCATGTAATCGATAAGAATCAATTATGGACTAAATTCCCGAAATTCTCAGGGAAATTTCGGCAAAATTTTTTCATTGTTGTAACTTTGAACTAAACACCCCGTGATAACGGTATTTATTTTTGCATTGAAAATATTTGTATTTGCACTGAAAATATATATCTTTGCTTTGGAAATATTTGATTTAGCCCAGCCTAAGAAGCCTATGCTTAAAAAGCCGAAGCCTAAGAATCTTAAGCCTAAGCCTAAGAAAGCCTAAGAAGCCTAAGCTTAGGAATCCTAAGAAAGTCTAAGCTTACTAATCTTAAGCCTAAGACTAAGAAGCCTACGCCTAAGAATCTTAAGCCTAAATCTTAGAATCCTAATAAGCCTAAGCCTAAGAATCCTAAGAAAAACTAAGCCTAAAAAGTCTAAGCCTAAGTAACCTAAGCCTAAATAGTTTCAATGCAAAAATAAATATATTTCATCTCGTGGGCGTGAAAAGTACAAATAATTTTCTCCAAAAAATTCTCATTGGAAGATCTTTAAGTACACTTTAGCTCCTTTATATGCCTTACAAAGGCATATGATAAAACGTTTCCGTGCTTATAATTTAGCTCAAAAACATTAGGGCATTTTGTTTCTCTTCATACATGAAGTCCATACATGAAGAGGTGTACACGAACATATAAATCATTTCCGTGCTATTTTTTTCTCATTGGAAGATCTTTAAGTACACTTTAGTTTTTAATCAGACATCTTTTTAAACAAATCTAGAATCACGCTCTTTTATATGCCTTACAAAGGCATATTATAAAACATTTCCGTGCTTATAATTTAGCTCAAAGACATTAGGGCATTTTGTTTCTCTTCATACATGGAGTCCATACATGAAAAGGTGTGCACGAACATATAAATCATTTCCGTGCTATTTTTTTTCATTGGAAGATCTTTAAGTACACTTTAGTCTTTCATCAGACACCTTTTTATACAAAACTAAAATTACCTTCCTTTATATACCTTACAAAGGTATATAATAAAAAATTTTCGGTGCTATTTTAGATCAACTAAGGCACGATAAGCTTGAACAAATTATGTTATAAATTTAGCTCAAAGACATTAAAGCATCTTTGTTTCTATTCATACATGGATTAAGGTCAAAGTCTTTAAAGCAGATTACAATGAAACAAGTGAAATTTTTATTAGAAAATTCTATAAATAAATAACAGATATTTAAATCAACTAAAATAAAGCTTCTATTGGGTTGATCCAAAAGTTGGAACTACTTTAAAAGGGGGTAAATTTTGCAGCAGCGCTTCCGAAAAAATTTTTTTGAAAATTTTTGTAAAAAATACATTCTTAGGGGTAACTTTATGCGAGAAATCGATTGCGCGCATTCCCGAAGCGTGAAAATGCTTCCTTGATCCTGATTCAGGGAATGGGGGTGGGTATATTGAAGCGAAAATCAAACATTTTCGGATTTTTATGAGAAAAAATGAAAAACGTCAAAAACAAAAATAACACAGAAATTGTGTTCTACAACTTTTATTTTGATCATTTTTTATGAAAATACATAGAAAAAAAGTTACGAGATTTTGTGCCAAATTTCGTTACGAAATTTCGTGACGAAATTTGTCTTGTAACTTTTTTCTATGTATTTTCATAAAAAGTGATAAAAATAAAAAAATGTAGAACGCAATTTCTGTGTTATTTTTGACATTTTTTATAAAAAGCTAAAGAAAAAATTTCGAGTCACGACTTCGACTCGTCACTAGGCACCTGCCCCACACATGCACAAGCTTCCGTTTACGAAAGACATGTAGTAGTATTGGGCAAAAAATTTAAAAATATGTAGTATTTGGCCGCCGCTTCGCGGTGGCCAATGCTACGAATTTTGCGTTATGTTGACCAAAAAAAGGTCGCCAAATCGAAAAAATATGTAGTATTAAAAATTTTGACGTAAGACCTTGTGCATGTGTGACCTGCCCCCTCGTTACTTCACTGATTCTTGGTAAAAAAAAGTAAAATTTGAACTTTTTCGTTGGAAAATGGAAATTTTAGGGGGATAAAAATTTAAAAAATACATAAAAATAATAAAAAATGGGTTAAAATTTAAAAAATTCATAAAAAATTAAAAAATAGGATAAAAGTTTAAAAGATTCATTAAAAAATTTTTAAAAAGTTAAAATTTAAACACCTTTTTTCTTGCTCATATTGGGTTGCTCAGAAAGTTGTGCGACTTTTTATATGATTTTTGAACCATACATGGGCAGCCCCCAAGTGGACTTTTTCAAAAAAATCCACAACCCTCATTTGGTTCCCCTTCCGATAGGGTCGAAAAAAGCGACCAAAAAAAAAGATTGACAAATTTAAAAAATATTTTTTCCCAAAAATAAATATGCTGCTCCAAGCAACCTACTTTTCGACTATCAATCCTCAATTTGTCGGTCTTCTGACCCACATCCCAAAAGTTAAAGATTCATATAGCATCTAGGTGTCGAAGCCGTTATAACCTCGGAGTTTATATAGCTCGGGTGGCGAAGCCGGTTAGAAACTATCTCAGGCTAAAAAAAGGTCCTTTTTTTGGTCGACACCATATAGCCTCCAGGTAGCTTGCCCTCCTCCTTGTTCATGTATGCTGTACCCCCCCCCCCTAATTCGTCGTATCGGGGGAAAAATTAATGGACCAATTCGTATTTGGGAAGCCGCCCAGACTGAATTCGTTGTGAAAATTCGTATACGATTTAAAAATTTATTTAATGACCCGAAACTTTTTTCAAAAATGACCCTATTAGGTTTATGCAGGGAATCGGTAGCACGCATTCCCGAAGCTTGAAAATGCTTTTCTGACCCTGATTCAGGGAATAGGTGTGTATAGTGAAGCGAAAATCGAATAATTTTTATTTGTTCTACTTTTAATCAATCTCTTTTACTTAAAAATTCAATAAAACACCGTTTTTAGCTATGGAGAATATTTTCTGATAGTTTTTGGAAGAATGTGAGAATGTCTTGAAAACTGATTTTTGGCCCTAAACGGTCTGAGTAAAGATAAAACACTTTTTCGAAACATGCTCGGATTCTTCTGAAAGCTAGCCGAAAATGTTTTCCATAGCTAAAAGGGATGTTTTATTGAGTTTTTGAGCAAGAGAAATCGATTAAAAGTAGGGCTGCGCGCGGGGCGGGATCCCGCCCCGCAAACCCCACCCGCAACCCCGTACGCATATTTGTGAAAATCCCGCAACCCACCCCGCAATTCCGCCCGCAAGCCAATGCGCAGTCCTAATTAAAAGTAAGAAAAATGAAAATTATTCGATTTTCGCTTCATTATACAAACCTATTTCCATGAGTCAGGCAAGCATTTTCACGCTTCGAGAATGCGTGCAATCGATCCCCCCACACCAAATCACCCCTATGAGATTGATTTTTAGAGAAAAAATTCTAGCCCCAAATTCATGAAGAAATCACAAAAAGTCCATTTTTTTGTCCCACCCTGTATTTTTGTTATATACTGTTTAAAAATTAGCTATCATTAGAGGAGTGCCACCAACGCCATGAGCCATAGCACCTCTCCAGTCAGTACCAGCACATATGGTAGCATTCGTAAGAGTGACATTAGCTTCTTCGGGGCAATATAGTCTAAAATTTAAGCTTATTCTATAAATAATAAAATTTTATGAAATCTAAAGATCTCTTTTACCCCCAGAAAGTCATTTTCAGGCAGAAAATCTAAAAATTGCCGATTTTCGCTTCAATACATACACTCCGACTCCCCGAATCAGGGTCAGGGGAGCGTTTTCAAGCGTTGGAAATGCGCGCAATCGATTCCCCGCATAAAATTAGTCCTAATAGGGTCATTTTTGAAAAAAATTTCGAGTCAAAAAAACATGAAAACATCGCCCAAATTCCGATTTTTTATACACCCTGTAAATAAAAAAACATGAAATGCATTATGGGTGGGTCTGATGAAAATCGTGTTAATTTTCTTGCACGAACTTCTCCATGAGGAGATTTGATAGAAATCATGTTCATTTTCTTACACGAACTGCTCCATGAGCGGTCTGGTGAGAATCGTGTAAAAATTTTTTATTTTTTCAACAACAAAAATCAAATTATGAGATCATTGCCGTATATATCGATGGAAGCACTTGTCTTTAAAATATTTTTTTTTGAAATTGGGCAAAGGTTTTCGGATCCGACCTATTTCGAAGTTTTCGAAAAAATTATCACCTATCGGTAATCCCTACGTTCGTCTTGTACTGTTAATCGGTCGGATGGCACAAAAGTGTTAACCACAGTGTCGAACCTTCGCCATCTTTGTGCAAAGCAAGAGCTTTACCACTTTGCTACATTGTACACAACTTTTTTACCCGACCGCTGAAACAGACTATAGCACAATGATAGTGCTCTTGGACGGTAGCCAGGAGGTCCGGGTTCGAATCCCGGTCGGGTCCAAAACCTTTTGCCCAATTTCAAGAATTGTCTATATTTCCACGTTCTCGGCGTGGTTTAATCCGAGCTCCATAAATGATCAAAAATTAATATTTTTTTTATGACATCCTATCTTTGAAATTTTTTAGCACCAAAAATCATAAGGGTCCCCCTTTATGATTTTTTTGGCTGAGGTGATTATGTGTTTTCGTAAATTTTGGCCATGATGAGGTGGTGAAGGGGTGGTCAGACCCCCTCCCTTCGCCCACATAAATTTTTTACAAGGTTTCCCATGGTTGGCTGGACAACCTTAATTTTGACAATCTCAGTTAAAGTAAAAAAATCATAGAAAATGGCTGCTCGTTCTATTTTCTTGGTCAATCCAAATTTATTTCTGGCACATGTAGGCTTTTTAGGTTCATCCTATCATGATATTGGAGGTTACACTCCAATATAACAAAAGTATCAGTAAGATGAAAGAGATTCGAACTGCCAATAACTAAAGCTATGGTCTAGTTCATTACACCAAACTCAGATCCGTTGATTTGCCTGAGTATTGACACGAAAACTCATAATTGTTTTAATCAATTTTGGGCCCCCAGGGGGTAATTTTAGGCGTGGAATCCGAAAAAACTATTAATCTTTGATGAAAATTTTTTTTAAGGGGTCAAAACAGGGGATACCCCTATTTTTGAACAAAAATTTAAAACCCCCTGTTTTGACCCCTTAAAAAATTTTTTCATCAAAAATTAATAGTTTTTTCGGATTCCACACCTAAAATTACCCCCTGGGGGCCCAAAATTGATTAAAACAATTATGAGTTTCCGTGTCAATATTCAGGCAAATCAACGGGTCTGAGTTTGGTGTAACGAGCTAGACTTTAGCCAGGAAAGCCGCCTTTTTTACAAAAAGTATTTTTAGTAGGCTATCAAATGACTTATTCCAAATATACATTCTAATCTAAAAATCCCAATAAGTCATTATTCAGACGCAATGATCTATGTTGAGCTTATACACAACTAATCAAAAAGATATTCATAAGTTTTCATTTAATCATCTTCAAATATCTGGTCGTTTACGTATTTTATAGAGAAGATACATGTTTATATGAGAGAAGCTACGAATGTTCTGGATTATTTGTTGTTCAAAATGTAATTTTTTTATAGTCAAGAGCAGACATTTACGAATGTTTTCGTATATATTCTAGGGATTCATATGATTCCCAAAATACCATTTATAATTATTTTTGCCAAACTTTCAACTCACTGACGAATTTGTCTATTTAAGGCTAGCAAGATTGTTAAAAAAGCCAACGTTTTTTTATTTCTCCACTTTCTCAATTTACCAAGTTACCCTATTAATTTCGGTCTGTAAAGTTATGCTCATTAAAGCTAATCTCTCACAATTAGTATTATGATTTTATTAAAAAAAAGTTGACCATTTGTCATTTCTCCACCCATCAAAGGATCATATATCAAGAGACATCGGAAAATTTTCGAACAAAAAGAACCTAATTAGACAAATTAGTTTTTTAGAGTACATTTTTCTTCATAATAAAAACGTGATTTATTGTATTTTGAATCTTTTTAATGTTTCTCACGAAAAATGAATAGAAAAAATATTTGGATTTATTTGAGACATCCAATCAGAATTTTATTGTTGAAAAAAATCTCGTAAGAGCTAGTTATTCAAAAAATTTTTACCTAATTTTCGAGACAATTTCCTTACGAAAAGGATGTTTGTTCAACTGTATGTTTGTGATGAATTTTCAATGATTTTTAAGAAATGTAAGATTTGTGTAGTTTATTTTTTGCTTGATAAGAGGTACCTGGCTTTTGCCCATTTTTGGCATTTTTATAGGTTATCTCGCCAGGTCGAGATAGCTCTAATGTCTAAACGTGGATATTCCATTTGAATCGTAATATAACCCATCTTCGCCGATAAATCATATAAACTGAGGGACCGAGCGCTATTTGCGCTTGGAAGGGAGAGGAGATTTTCCGATCCGAGCACTAGTCATCCGCCCTTCTCCGATTGCTTCCGAGCACTTCCGAGTGCTTCCGAGCGCTTAAAAACGTCTATTTTGTTTTTTAAACATATTTTTTAGTTTTTTATGAATTTTTATTAGTGATTGATCCCGTCCCGCCCCGAAAATCCCGGGATTTTTGGCATCCCGTCCCGAAATTTTTGAGCAAACTAGATCCCGTCCTGATCCTGATCCCGACCTTCCCAGACTCAATCCCGTCCCGAGTCGGAATAAAAAACACACCCCTAAAAATACTCCTCCCCCTAAGTTTTTATACCCCTAAAATGGATTAAATTTTTTTAATATCCTGCGGTGCAGAAAAAATGACAGGAGCGTGATTTTTTTATCAGGTTTTGAAAAAAATCACCTTGATCCCCCTCGAAAAAAACTGAAGGGGGGACCAAGGTAAATTTTTTTCAAATCCCGTCCCGTTCCGAAAAAAACCCCGGGAATCGATCCCGTTCCGGATCCCGAAAATCCTGCCATAGCCCATCCCGAAAAATACTATACCCCCGCATTTTTGGTCTTGCAACCTTTTCTTGATCGTCAAGCACTTCTTGAAAAAATGGCATTTTTGGTAAAAATGATTATAAATGGTATTTTTGGGATCGAACCCTCCCACATTTTTTCGAAAGTTGCTCCTATACCCCCCCCCCTACAGTTTTTCGAAAATATACACCCCTTGTCCATATATAAAATTTGACTTAAATTTTATTGAGTTAGTAGTACCAAAACATCGTGTCCCAAAAAGTTTGTATGGGTATCACACATGCACAAGCTTACGTTTACGTAAGACATGTAGTAGTATTCGGCAAAAAATTTGTCGTTTGGCGAGTGGCGTCTAATACTACATAGTTCTTCTAAAAATATGTAGTATTGAAAATTTTGACGTATGACTTTGTGCATGTGTGGTGGGTATAAACGGCTTAAATTAAACGAAGAAAAACAGAAGTGCGAAAAAATAGCCAAGTTGTTTCCGAGGATAGCCACTCGAAAGGCATAAACACCGAATCTTAATAACACCGGATTTTCTAGGAATTTATGAAAACTTCCGTTTTAGATCCAAAACAAACAGATTGGATTTGCAAAATTTTCATTACTTTTACGTGCTTTTGTTAAAAATGAATTTTTCAAGCCTTTTCTTCGAATAAATTTTCAAGTCATTTGTACTTGAGCAAAATATAAAGATGGTTGTTGGTTATTGACTTTATGGCATTTTGAAAAGGGATGGGATGATTTAGTAAAAATGGATTAAGATAGTCAAGATCACTCCATTTGGCTTCTATTTCCATTAGTCTTATTAGACAGTAATTTATTGACTAGTGGAATCTGAGTACTAATTGTGAAAAATTTTTTTGTTTTAAAGAGGAGGTCCAGTTTGCTACCACTTCTCGAAAAATTTTTTTTGAAAAGTACAGGGTGTTTCAGCGAATTAGCGGGATTTAAAAATTCAATATCTTTTGATAAAAAAAGAGTTTTTTTAATGTGGATTTTTGCAAAATGCTTAAAACCGTGGGGTTTTCATCCCATTCAAAAAAATTAAAAAATTTGATTTTACGGCAAAAAATTTGGCCACAGGTGGGATTCGAACTTGCACGTTCATAGTCAAAAACCGTGAACACTACCACTCAGCCATGGTGACAAGCGATCACTATGGCTTAGTGGTAGTGTTTACGGTTTTTGACTATGACGTGCAAATTCGAATTTCATGATCTTCAATATTAATTTATTATTGAAACAAAAATTAAACAAATTTTTTTCGTCAAAATTCTTAGCTCGTGATTTCCTGAAAAACAACCTATAACTATGTTGACGTTTGGATTATACATAGGCAGGGGATTCATTAATTTTTCGAAAAAGTTCATAAATTCTTGGCGCAGCAAAAGGAAAAACTCACAACCTCTTGATGATTTTAAATTTTTTTTAAATATTCGATACAATTTTTTTCTTCAAAAAATTTAATTGAGAATTTGTTTTGACTTTCTGTTAGTCTTGTTACGTTGTATGCGTAAATTTTGTGACATGTTTTCAACTTAAAGGAGGGGCGGGGGTGTACTGTAGCCGCATCTCGAAAAAAAAGAAAATCAGTGCAAAAATCTGAAATGTCGAATTTTTTTCTGGAAAGCACCATTTCATACGTAATTTTATGCGCACATTTTCGACACATGAAAACGACGTCTAGTCATCGAAAATGGCAGTTTTTGGTTCAAAAAACGAACTTTTCCCCCTGAATCAGGGACAAGGAAGCGTTTTCACACTTTGATAATGTGCGCAATCGATTCCCCTCATAAAATTAGGCTTAGAAAGGTCCTTATTAGAAAATTTTTTTCGCATTTTTTCGAGATTCTTTTTTTCGCCATAAATTTACGCCCCCATCGGTTCAGAAAAAATTTTTCGCGTTAAAACGCAATTCTACTCTGATTTTCAGGGTCAAACTTTATTTTTCACGCTTCGAAAATGCGCGCAATCGATTTTTCGCCGAGAAATTATCCTAAAAAGTCGATTTTTGGAAGAAAATCAAAAGTTTTTTTCTATTTTTCGAGAATAGACTATAAACGCTCCCTTTAATACATGGCTAAACGCACACATAACAAAACACAGCTAAGTTGTTCATACATCCTCTTTTTTATATGAATCTAAAATCAAGTTAAAAACGGAACTTTTTCAATACGACATCTAGACACTTGGGAACAAAGGAAACAAAGAAAAGAAGCTCTAGAGGGAACTTCTTTCTAATGAACTTTAGTTAGCTTCGATAATGAGCATCGGGATTAGTACTTGTTTGCGATTTTTATATTTATCTTTTAAAGGACCAGTCCGGTAGGAAACAAGTTTTCATTTTTGTGTATATTCTGAAACACACGTGAGCGCGTGGTCAGTCGTAATTTTTTTTTAAAGCACAACCCCAAAACCCTGGTCTGTCGTAACGACAGACCAAAATAATAAAATCACCTCAGCATGATCCTCTTTCCTCTCCCCCCCCCCCCGGCACAACCCTCTCGACGCCTCGGCACAATCCTTCGACCCTACCCTGTTGTCACAACACCCCACTACATCCTGCAGCCCACGTGTGTTATAAAAGTTCATGAAAAATGGAGCATTTTTTGTTTTTACGGCATGTTCTGAACCGTTGTAGTTTTCGAGATAATTGCGTGTGAAGTTGGTGATTTTTGAAATTTTATGTATTACAACGAAAACATGTACTTGATAGTTTTTCCCTGAATCAATACTTATTTATAGAATAGATGGACTCCAACTCCAGTGACATTTATAATCCAGAAGAAATCTACTCAGAAATTTCAAACTTCATAAATGGACCTTTGATCTTATTGGTCGTAATTTTCGGTCTATTTTTCAACAGCTATGCAATTTGCATATTAAATTTGCGAATGCTTTCAACAAAAGGATTTCTAAAAAGTTTGACGCTACGGTATAGCTCGTCCTTGGGCGATTCTGATGGCAGCTCCACTCCGAAGGGGAGAAGAAAGAGGAGGCCGAGGATTTATATTCACTTTTTATGGCTGACTTTTTGTGACACAGCATTATTGGTCTCGTCAATGTTTATGTATGCTGTTCCTACAATTTTCGATTGCTATAACACACCATATGCTTTGACAATACCATTTTGGTAAGTGAGTAATGAAGCTTAGCATCACATTATATTGGGTGGAATTTTTGGCATTGATATTAAAAATGCGGGTTCAACTTCCTCAACCCAGAGACAACTAAACAAAGGTCTCAGTATGGTGTGGCCGTCAGGACCGTATTCCAGTTCCGTTAAATTCCGGTTATTTTTGCTGTTCTGGATCCGTCATTGGATGTGTTCCGATGCAGCCCTTGTCGCCTAATGGAGTAGTCATATGAGTCAATCTTTATAGTGCAAGATAACATTTTCTGTATGTTGATCTATAGGGAGCATTTTTCCTTAAAGTATAAAAATTCCTAGAATCATAATGAGCTCATAATCCCTTAAGTGAAGTAAATTAAAAGTCATTTTTTATGTTGAAAGCTTTCCCTTAGGATTGAGCATTGAGATGATTAAGCTTTAAATTGATTCCATAGACAAGGAACTACGATTTTGATATAATCATCAAAATCATATGAAAACATAATTAAACTTTTTCTTATGAGGGGCCATTTTAAATTATACCATCTACCCCATATCTCTCACATATTTTTTATCCTATTCATTACGCCGGACATACAGAAATAGTTTAAAAAAATTAAATTATTCAAAATTTAGGTACACCATGTGCAACTTCACCTTCTCCGCCAGTGTCTTTCTCATGCTAGCCCTAATGTTTGAACGGTA
>JAQGBS010003630.1:0-11253 GCA_034698545.1 Acrobeloides obliquus
GCGTGTTCCGCGTCAATTTTTACCCCTAGGGGGTGTGTTTCTATAAAAATTTTAACGTTTTTTTACTTCGGCCTTTGGAGTCACGTTAAGTGCGCCCCCCCCAGGCCGTACAGCTCCAAAATTACTTTAACTATAAAAAGTTATTCGCCTCGAAACTTCAAAAAAATGACATAAATTTCAAACGCATGTTAAAAATTTAAGAATTAGGCGTTTCGAAAATTTCTTGTTTTATTTTGTAGATCTTGAGTTGTAGTTTATTTTAGAATCAAACCACTTCAAAATTCATATAGTTTTCGCCGCGTTATGAGCTATAAGCACAGCCTTTAATGCTTGTAAAAAATCAAATTTTTACATCGGGCCGCACGCCATTCTCGGTGAAAATATTTTTATATGTTGCTGGCTTAATAATACAACTATCTGTGTTGGTTTTTCCCCTGCCCCTATTTTCGATCGCCGTGTGAGGATAGATAGGAGAACAAAAATATTTTTTCAATTAAATACTTTTAGTCCCTGAAATGGACGTAGATTGCAAGGATCCTGTAACCGAGTATGAGCAGTTGTATTGTGACATAGTAAGCCTCTTCATATTTTTTTCATTATTTTAATTTATTAGAAGAAAATGAAAAAGATGAACGATACACAAGTAGAACATATAGTTAGCAAAGCTGTTAATTCTATCAATCCCGATGAAATCAACGACACTGCCATTTATCACTTATCTGGCATTATTCACGAGCTCAGCATCTCGAAAAACATTACACCTGGAGTAAATTTATTTGTTTTTACAAAACTATTAGAAAATAAAAACATTTCAGAAATTTGCCTCGGTTTCTGGGCTTATTGATAAAATGCTAGAAATTCCGGAAACTTCAATGCAAACTGCCAATTCTGATGGGCTAGGAACTAGTCAAAGGTATCTATAGGATATTTCACTGCCAATTGAAAAAAGTCATGACCGTGGTGGAGTGGCAAACATACATGAGCACTCCCCCTTACAGTCTCTTTCTCTGTTTCGAAATAAGATGAGTTAAGATTGTTTATCACATGATATTATGAAATATAAACGGAGTCATACATATGAGGGTAGGAGCATATGATCCCTATAAAAAAGCGCTCGAATCTTTTGGGATAAAATAGTCAATTATGACTTAAAGAAGGGTATTTCTTACGGCTTAATCTCCAAAAAATTTTTTTTGCAAAATGACATATCTAGGGGTAATTTTATGCGAAAAATCGATTGCAAGCATTCCCGAAGCTTAAAAACATTTGCTTGACTCTGAAAAGATACATCTCTAATTTAATCAGGTGCTCTATGTAGTGCTCTGGTCCCTTATCTCCTACCCTTACCTAAATATCCTAATCCTATTCAAAAATTACTTTTCAAATAAAATTAAAATTACTAAAAATAAATAAACTCAAAGAGAGCACTATTCATCGAACGCATTTCAATTTTTCTTGTCGTTTCACACAATGATTTTTCACTTCTGTTCGCATTTTGGGCACACTCAAGTGCAAATGAAATCGTTCGAGATCATCAAGCGTGTGTTCTTTTATGTCGAACTGTGTTCGGAAACTGTTTTGAACGGTTTCTGATAGTATTATATTGTACCTAAGTTACAAAAGCTCACTGAACTTTTGTAACTTAGAGATCTTTTATCCATTCTCGTAGTGTAGTCTAAATGCTCGGGTCTGGTACCACCCTCTTTGTGGCATGCTTATCAAATTCTGTATCCAGGGGTTGTACCAATAAAGATAAAAGCTAAGGATTTATCCTTAGCTTTTATCTTTATTGGTACGGCCCCAGATCTGTAATCTTTAGTTATCCAAAATCACTGCTATACAAATGCAGCAATTGTATGAATTTTTCAGAGTTAGATTTGAATCAAGAGTCTAGAATTAGATATAGTTTTATAAATTTCTAATAAATCTTATAAAACCCAAATTTGGGGTCCGCTACATTGAAAATCAAGTGAATGATCCCGTCATGACAAAAATTTTATTTGATCGATTCAAAAAAGTTGTTAAAAGAAAATCCTATAAAATTGGCTGTAGATTTTTTGTTTGTCTTTTTTTCCTTTTATCACTATCCACAGAGGCCTGGGTTCGATATTACTAAGGGGTAACTTATTTTTGGAGTTACTTCCCCCCCCCCCCATCTATGTTAAAAGTAAAAAGCTAACTAAACCATTGTTTTTAGAGTCTTACTTTCTGTGCATAACCTCGTCAAGAATACCAAACATGAAGTAAAATATCTACAAGGAAAGAATATGGGCTTATCTAGCCATTTTTTAAATTGCTCAGATCCGGATAATCCGACTGGCGGCGAAGATGGATTTGCCGATCATGGAGACTCTTTTGCTACTTCAACTAGTGGCACGCCAAAAAATTCAATAGTTTTTGATTTAAAAAGCCTTTGTAAAGCTAACGGTATGTTTTTCAAAAAAAAATGATAAAAGTCAAAATTTCAGTCACAAGATTTTACTATAGTGCTTATCGAAGTCCTAAATTATTTGTTACTGCTGTAAGTCAAAATTCGACTGTATCAAATTCCTCCTCAGTTGCAACATCAACACAACATGCTACGACATCTTCGATTTCAAAATCAACAGCAACAGTGTCAAAAAAACAGACTTCTGCAGCGTCGACTCAATCTACCAAAAATCCAAACTTTTTGATACCATTTTTAGCTGAAATACTAGCAACGAGTTCTACTTTTGAAATAAACTCTCCGAGTTCCAATCAGGCTCCTAGCGGTGGGATGATCCCATCTTCTAATACTCAACCACCAGAAGAAGGCCCAAGATGTGGCATCGGCAACTTTTTCTCTGGTGGAAGCATGATGGGTGGGAATATTGTACCGGGGTTAACTCCAGGCGGAAAATTTATTCAAATACCACATGACTCGCAAACAAAACCAATAAGAGCAACGTTGAAGTATTCGAAAAGCCACGTAAGCTATTAGGTTGTTTATAAGTAATGTCGGCTCAAAAAACACATCGAAAATCGTCATTTTTCGCTCGTTTTCGATGAAAATTTTTTTCAGTAGTGGGCAAGAGTGTATGCTAAATACAATCCAATCGGTTTTTTTGAGAATAACTTATGTTTTCGTGTCAATATACAGACTTTTTCAAAAAATTAGGGTTGTTCAATTTTGCATTTTAAAGTTACAATGTTGATATTTGGTTCTGGAAGTCGATTTTGACGAAATTGTCGACCCTACTACTTCTAATCGGAGAATCGATTGCGCGCATTGCCAAGGCATGAAAATGCTTTTTCATTGCCTGACCCTGATTCAGGAGATACAAATTTTTGAGCCATTTTTAGGGCAATACATCCCGTAGGGGTACCGGCACCTTTCAGTCGTCAAAATCAAAAAATTTATCCAAGTTCGTGTTCTCCATGTAGGAAAACCCCCGAATACAAATTTTCAGCCAATTCAGAGAACTTTTGGGAAAAATTTTGTTATATTTTTCTACCCCTAATTCCTTCCCCTTGGTGGAAAAAAATCGAATTTGCAAAAAGTTCTGAAATTTTGTACTCGGGGTTTTCCGACATGGAGAAACAAATTTAAAAGAATTTTTTGATTTTGATCGCTGGAAGGTACCCTTCCGGTGATCAAAATCAAAACTATATACACCACTACGAGATGTATCATTTTTCATATAATTGTAAATTATTGGACTGGTCCTTTAAAAATTTTACCTTCCCTTGGAACCATACCCTCTTAAGTTTAAATCTTATGACATTGAGTGAAACTGGAAAATTTTGAATTTCGAAAATTTTTAGAATCATCCAAAACCAGCCAAATTTTTCGTTTCAGAAGATTATTGGGTGGGTGACCCCCTTATTGTGTAGTAGCTCCATTTTTTGTCTCAAGGAATTTCCGTCTACAACAGCTAATAATAAACTTTTAGTATACAAAACCGCTTCATGGCCAACTTGGAGTAAATACATTTTCGCCAAAAACTGCATTTTCAACAAATCCATGTGAAGTTAAGGAAGACAACGAAAATTTTCATTCTGATTGTAGCTCATCGGATACACAGTTTACGCTATTAAATGTATGGTTTTACAAAGTGGCCTAAATACAGTGCACTTATGTGATATTTGGGATCCAGAATTTTTTCTAAAATTTACTCATCTAAAAATTACCTCTCTGGATGGAGGCAATTTTATGTGGGAATCGATTTCGCAATCCCCGAACCCTGAAAATGCTTCTCTGACCTGGATTCAAGGGAAAAATTGGGGTTTTGAAGAAAAAATGATCATTTGTGATTTAAATTTAAACAAATTCAAAATGACCATTTTAGCTTCAAAATCCCACTTTTTCCAATGAATCAAGACATTCTCGAGAATTGGGAATGCACGCAATTCCTCGCATAAAATTACACATAAGTGGTCTTTTTAGAAAAAAAAATTTTGGATCCCCAAAAAATCACAAAGGTGCTCTTTTTTGAGCCACCCTGTATAATTTTACCCATAGACTATTTTAATTCTAGAATGGCTTGTTAACAGATCCACGCTTGTGTAGCTCGGTAATTACGATGATGAGCCCATTTTTAAATGCTTTTTCAATGTTATCAATGCTAATCATAATCTTGGCTTATCTTTCAAGAACGTAAGTATAAAAGTGATGAGCTAAAACCAGGGTTGCCAAATGACTTTTTACAAATCATGGCAGGTGAGTTCGAAAATTATGGCAAACAATATGGCACTAATTTATTAGGCAAAACAGTGTCAAAAAACACGTTTTTGCAGAAATATATAAGCAATTCAAAAGATCTTTTTGCACAAAATAATAATTAAAAAATGAATTTTGAAATCAGTAACGCAACTAGGATTGTCAGAACTTAGTAGGGTTAGGGTGGCTCAGTGAGTGTCTAGTGGATTTTCAGGGAATAAGTTCTGACAAGGCTTTAGGACCCTTCTCGTACTTGTTTCGGAGAAGGTGACGGAAAATATTTCTCTTATTCTTTGGAGGGAGAACGGAAAAGGAACCCTCGTACTCTATTTCAGAGGGGGAGAAAAAACAGCCTTGTTAATCTATTTCCAAAGGCAAGCGTTCGAGACGCACGCGTTTGAACCCAAGACGAATGGATTCGAGAAAATCACAAGCGATTTTAATCCTTGACGATAATCGCCAAGTAATTTTTGTAAAATTTGGGGTCTGTGGGTTTTCTGGGGTCCTAACTACAAGGCACTGACCTTTTATTTCCGCCCAAACAAATAATTTCCGCCAGGTCTTCGTGATCGGTCTCGTGGAGTAAACGTTACCACGCTTCTGAATTCTCGTGACGTTGAACTAAACGGTCTAAAATAAGGAAGTAAGCGCGGGTGCAAACCCGATAAAAATATCAAACTGAAACTTTTTTAACTTTATTTATTTGCATTCCACAACCATAAAAACAATACAAAACTACAGTAAAAGTTTAGCAACATATTTCAGAAAAAGTAAACATTTAAAGAAACGGGGCGGGGAAAGCTCTTTAGAGAAAGAAGTTTTCCAAACTTTTACTTTGCAAAACGCCGGCAGCAAGACTGGAAAGAAGTAAATTAACGTGTCACAGTATGAAAAACCGAATGCAAGGAACTAATGGAACAGCAGCTAGCATAGAGTTCGCAATCGTTGCGCGAAAAGCCCTTTCACAAAAACACGATACGATGGCAACACAATGCGCGATAAGAATGCGATGCGATATAAAAACAAAAACAATAACGATGCTACGTAAAACAAAACGCGATAGATACAAATAAACTGAGAAAAGAGATGACAGAATGAAATAAGGAACAGAGTTTTCGCGCTAATATACAAAACAATTCAAAACATAAAGAGATTATTCTAAATTGATCTTGTTTTGTGGCGCAGTCTTTCATTTTATTGGGAAGAAAAATATCCAACAATAAATCAGATAAAGTGGTTACTCCGCTTTGTTCTCCTTTTTCAAGTGTGTAGTTGGTCGGATAAAAATCTACAGGGAGGACTTGGGAAGGTGGGACGTTTTGGTTGCAATTTTCACAGCCTGTTAAAGGGAATATAGGGTGAAAAGAGGGAAAAGGCATGATGAGCCGTTCGAAAAATAAAATTTATATAGGCTAAAATAAAAGGGTTCTATGGAGGAACAATTTAGCAAAGTCACTTTCGTTTTCGTTTTAACTTAACTCATTCAGCTAAAAAAGCAACAAAAAAGGCCAATCTAAAATGTTTAGTGAAAGAGCACCGTCGGCAATGAAAAAATTAGACTTTGTTTGGAATAAAGTTGCTGATCCAAAACTCGATCATAATGATCGACTAATAAATGGAGCCTATACTGCCACAATATTAGCGTTTTACCTTTTCTACACAATATTTGGAGACCGAAGGAGGCTTTGGGGAAGTATGACAGCATGCACAGTTATGGCTGGAATAAATTATTGGTTGATGCTAAGGTTAGTATAATAAAGCTGGGCAAGGGATCGGAACTGTGCCAAGAGAGTCACCCATAAGGCCCGATTTATACTTCCGTCGTATCGCGACACGACAGTGCATTTTTGTGTCGTACGAAATAGCCACAAGCTATTGTACAACATGCATTTTTGTGTCATACGACCTCGTACGACATGTCGTATGACGCGTCGTATGAAATGTTGTACGATACCTCGTACGACACACCACAAAAAATTAATTTTTTTCTATTATTCCGGGCTATTTTTGGCCCAAAAATATTTTTCCATATCAAAATATGACTAATTATTGAACATTGGAAAATTTTTCTCACTATAAATTCAATTGCCTTGCGACATGTCGCGACACGACGGAAGTATAAATTGGGCCTAAGGATTATGATTTTTGAAGCGGTAAAAAGTAACGGCCCTCGTCGACTGTAAGAAAAGTTCCCAGTTCTCGTAGTGTGGAAAAAATAATCCAATTTTACACTTTTAGCAGTATCTTTTTGACTATGGCTGAATCGTTTCTGTGCATAAATAAATATTATTGGAAAGGGAAAATATTTAATAAAGTTTTAAATTTTATCTCAACTGGATTTTCAGCCATTGGCTTAGCTTATGGTATCGTTTTTTTTTGACATTATTTAAAAAAATTTAAGGCACTTCTACAACTATTATCATAATTTTTACGATTGCCATAAGGAGTTTTTATAAACGCGCTGATGATCTGTAAGTTTTAGAATATATATGTTACCGGCAAAACTGAGAACCCGGCATCTCAGAGATCCCTAGACAGAACTGAGATTCTCAGCTCTGCCTAGGCATTTAGACGTGGGTCTAGGCTTAAGCTTAGAGCTAGACTTAGGCTTAGCCTTAGGCTTAAGCCTAGTCCTAAGACTATGCCTAAGCCATGTCTAAGCCTAAGCTTAGGCCTAAGCTTAAGCCTAGGCCTACGTTTAAATGCATAGGCTGAGCTGAGAATCTCAGTTTTGCCTAAGCATCTCTGTGGCCTGTTGCAATGAAACGGAAAACAGAAAATGGAAAACGGAAAACAGAAAACGGAAATTTTCTGTATTTTTGGCTAAAATTTCCGTTTTCCATTTTCTGTTTCATTGCAACAGGCCACTGGGATGCAGGATTCTCAGTTCTACCGGTAACATATATAAAGCCTGTTTTTTTTCACAAATATTGAGTTGCAAATTTTTGAGGCTCCACTACGAAGGCGTAGGTTCAAATCCGGATGACGAACATTTCTTTTTGCCTCCTTTTGTGTGTTGCAAAGATGTCAAGAAAACCATTTTTTAGAAAATAAAAAGTTTTCATTTTGATGATCTTGAGCTTAAAAAAATCCTGAAAGCCTATTTTATAACGCCACGGATTGACTTTGTCAATTTTTATTTTCTAAAAAATAGTTTTCTTAACATCTTTGCAACACACAAAATGAGGCAAAAAAATGTTCGCGACCCGGATTTGAACTTGCGCCTTCTAAATGGAAAATCCGGAACTCGGTATTTGCGAAAAAGCTGACTTTAGATAATTTTTTTATTTAGATGCTGGATACGTCCTGATTATAAAACAGCGGCTATATCTTTCCCATTGGCAATCTTATGCGTTAGTGGTGCTTTATGCTATGGCTTAATACTTATTCAAAAATATGCAAAATTTTTGATATGCAAATATTTGTTAAAATTTGTTTTCCGCTTTAAAGATGAAGATTTTGAAGAGGCTGAAAGACAAAATTCTGATCCGGAAAAGTTTTCAAATAGTTTGAGTAGATTAGGTTTGACGCAAGTTGCTCTAGCATTGCCTTTTGTAAGTAAAATGTAGTATTTTAGACACTTTAAGAAGCAATTGTGAACTTCATAATTTCCTGGATTTCAGTTTGCATCAGATCAAACGAAAATGACCAGGATGGGGTCTGGTCGGGGGGAAATCATCCGGTTTCTACAAAAATTCAAAATTTTTTCATTTTCGCTTTAATACACCAACTCTTTCCCTGAATCAGGATCGAGATAGAATTTTGACGGATCAGCAATGCTATTAACTAATTTCACGCCTAGAAAAATCCGCGGTTGAGTCATTTTGTAAAGATTCGATGCATCATTCGAATGCAGGAAATTATGGAACGATCCAATATTTTGATACAGGGATTCCAAAAATTGCATAAAATTTATCCGGAAAAAACTTTTCGTCACAGCCAAATGGTTACGACGCCATGCTTGCATTTTAAAGTCGCAGTTTCGAATCCCTACTCGAATTTAAAGTTTTTTCGATTTTCATGAAATTTTTTGCATTTGCCTATTTTTGGTTGTAGATCATTTTCCTATTATTATTTTGTCGGTGGGGGGGGGGGGAGGGGACCCCCGAGGAGGTGGTCCCCCATCACCTCCATCAAAAAAGGACCTTTTTTTAGCTTGAGGTAGTCTTCTGACACCCAATTTTTATGGATCACCTCATATGTTTGACTCAGTCCATAAGGTGGTCTCTCTTCAATTTTGGGTCCATGAGCTGATCCCTCCTTAATTTTGGGTCCATGAGTGAGTGGGTCAGGGGGAGGCTTCCCCCTTGCTGATCCATGGATTCAATCCCCTCTGGCGACTGTTTGAACCAGCGCTGTACATATCAAAACGTCTCTAGATGAACAAATAATAACAGAAAATGATCTACGACAGAAAAGGCATAAACAAACAAAAATCATGAACATTGAAAAAACTTTAAATTTTGACCGAGATTCTTAAAATGCATGCTCGGCATCATAACCATTTGGCCAAGACGAAAAATTTTTGGCTTCCGCGTAAATTTTATGCAATTTTCGGGATAAATAAAATTTCAGATTTTTGAACACCTGGCTAACTACACCTCAAAAATAGGCATATTTCACTATTTGTTTGCTATCGTGCTTGGCACACAAGGCTTAGCACTAACTCTACATGGTTTCTTATCAAAGGGAAAAATTGGAAACGCTGTTGGCTTTTTTAAAAGTAAGATCATTTTACCCTATAAACAAAATTCAATTACAGGGTGGGTCAAACAAAAGTGGATTTTGTGATTTTTTGGGACCCGAAAATTTATTTTTCGAAGGGTTTATGCGGGAGAATTGATTGTGCACAACCCGAACCCTGAAAATGCTTCCCTGGATCTGATTCAGAGAAAAAATTGGGCTTTTCAAAATACAATTTTCGCTTTAAAAACCCAATTTTTTCCTGAATCAAGGTCAGAGACGCATTTTCAGGGTTCGGGATATGTGCAATCGATTCCCCCGCATAAAATTATAACGTTTTTCATGACTAGCTTTACGAAACATGTCGGCTACTTGGCGAAGTGGATAAGGAAGCCGTCCGTCCGAACTGCCAAGTTTAGCAATGTTGGGCCCGCAAGTTCAATCCTATTAGGGTAAAAATTTTGATCTACAAAAAACTTTTCTTACAAAGAATGGAACAAAAGTTTTTTATTAAAATTTTTGCCCTAGTGGGATCGAATCTGAGGGCCCAACGTTGCTTAACTTGCCAGATCGGACGGGCGGCTTCCTTACCCACTTCGTCAAGTAGCCGACATTTTTCGTAAAGCTAACTATGAAAAACGTTATACCCCTAGAGGGGTCATTTTTAGAACAATACATTTTGGAGTCCCAAAAATCCACTTTTTTACCCATCTTGTAATTAGGTTCTTCATCAAACAAAGAATCATCCCAAGGTACAAAATCAACTGGATTCGATGCAGAAAGTAATTCGGGTTCTCCAGCAAAATTTACTTTCGAAGAAATGTCGACTATGTTCAACGAATTTATTCAATACAGACTAGAGCAAGAAAAAGCTCGTCAAGAGCAAGCAAACATCGAAAATGCTGGGTCTACTGATACGAATAACGAAATCTCCGAAATCACCGAAGTCACCGATACAACAACTAGTGAAAATTCACTACGAGATCAGTCTAAAGAAAAAGAAAAGGTGCAGAAGACCATGTCACAACAAGCCAAAGGTCTAGCAACAAGTCTGACCAAGAGGCCTCGAAGAGCCATTTCAAATTTATTCGAAAAATATGGGATTCCTATAGACATACTTGCTGATCATGCCAAAAATAAATTAGAAACACTTAAAAAAGAAGAATCAAATCTAGATGGAAAAGTTGGATTGGCTAGACAAAATTTTGATGGTATCGAAGAAAACTGTGAAGTTTTAGTGAACGAGGAGATGCAAGATGTGGATAAATTTTCAAATACTGCTCAAAATGTTGTTAACCAGAAGGCAACGAATCTGGCTAACGTTATTAAGGGAAAACTTAAAAAGAGCAATGACAAGTCTAGAGGTAATAAAAAATTTTTATTTATTAAAGGACTTAAGGCCTAGGCTTAGGCCTAGGCTTAGACTTAGGCTTAGACTTAGGACTAGGCTTAGACTTAGGCCTAGACTTAGACCTAGGCTTAGGCTTAGGCCTAGGTCTAGTCTTACGATTAAAAAAGAAGAATCAAATCTAGATGAGGAAATTGGATTGGCTAGACAAAATTTTGATGGTATCGAAGAAAACTGTGAAGTTTTAGTGAACAAGGAGATGCAAGATGTGGATAAATTTTCAAATACTGCTCAAAATGTTGTTAACCAAAAGGCAACGAATCTGGCTAACGTTATTAAGGGAAAACTTAAAAAGAGTGATGACATGTCTAGAGGTAATAAAATTTTTTATTTATTACAGGATGAAGTGCATTTTTGTGATTTTGTGTTCGAAAATTTTTTTGGCACTTATGCACTATCTCTCGGGGGGGGGGGGGGATTCTACATAAATTTATGCACAATCCCCCCTCTAGGGGGATAGTGCATAACTACCAAGTTTGTT
>JAQGBS010003631.1:0-11252 GCA_034698545.1 Acrobeloides obliquus
CAAAATTTTTCGATTTTCGCTTCAATACACACATCTATTTCCCTGAATCAGGGTCAAGGAAGCATTTTTACGCTTCGAGAATGCGCGCAATCGATTTTTCGCATAAAATTACCCCTAGAAACGTCATTTTTTGAAAAATGTCGAAAAATTTTTTTTTCGTCGGAGATCCAGCTGCAAATGATTGTCCCCCTTTAAGCTTTTGGTCCACATTTCTTTTATAAACTCTATCAAACGCATAAATTAGAGTTATCGCAAACACGAAACTCGAACTCGTTAAACTCGATTATTTTAAGTACAAAATAATCTAGGGTACTACTAAAGATTAGCGACCGCAAACGACAGGGTACTATTTCAGAAGAAAAAATCGAAATTTTTGACCCCCAAAAAGATTTTTCGTGGAAAATGATGTCTACAAAGTTGCTCCCCATAAAATTCCGGGTGAAAATGACTTATCGCCGACAAAATCAAATGTTAGGAAATAAAGTTATGTCATCCTATTTTTCAATGAAAATTTATAGAAATAAATTGGGGGACCTAGCGCTATCGCGCTCGGGAGGGGGAGGGAGAGGAGATTTTCCGATCCGAGTACTGAGTCATCCGCCCTTCTCCAATTGCTTTCGTGCGCTTCCGAGCGCTTCTGTGTACTTACGAGCTCCTATTTATAAACAATTTTTCTAAACATATTTTTATGAATTTTTTAAATTTTTAACCAAATTTTAAATTTTAATCTTAGTCTTGATCTTAGCCTTGGTCAAACCTTGGCCTTAGTCTTAGCCTTGGTCATAGCTTTGGCTTTAGTCTTAGTCATAGCCTTGGTCATAGGCTTGGTAAGCCTTGGCCTTAGGTCATAACTAGGGTGGTCGAGATCGAGATTTTTGAATCGATATCGAGATCCAAAAAATCGAGATCAAAAGAACGAGATCAATATTTTCGAGATCAAGATCTCGATTTTCGAGATGAAACATTTTCAAAATTCACCATGGTCCCCCTTACGTTTTTTCAAAAAAATTTCCAAAATTTTGGGCAAAAACATAAGGGGGAACAAAGGTGATTTTTTCAAAAAATTTGAAAAATCTTCCTCTTGTGTTTTTCGCGCTGATAGGCACGAAAAATTTTTTATATTGAAATCCATGAAGTAAATAAAAAAATCAGCGCCGCGGCAAAAATTTTTTGTAAATGCTCGTTTCTAGTCAGAAAAAGTATGATTTTTTATATTCAAAAATGTCCAATTTGGCACATTTTTTTGAAAAGTGAACAATTTAGGACAATTCAGGTGAAATCTTTAAAGGGGGTGACATTTATGGCTTAATCCAAGAAAAAAAAATTTTTTAAAAGATCATTTTTAGGGGTAAAATCATGCGATTGATTTCCCGCCTAGAAAAACCTAAGATCGACAGTTTTCTCATAAAAATCCGAAAATGTTTATTTTCGCTTCAATACATCCATCATCTTCCCTGAATCAGAATCAAGAAAGCGTTTTCATGCTTCGGGAATGCGCGGAATCGTTCATGTGCACTCTTATTATTTGTCTATGGTGTTTGGGTGAAGTCATCTTTTAATACATTTGATTTTTGTATTTTATTTTATAAAACTTGATTTTGTTTAGAGCACTACCACAAATTAAAACGCGGTTTTTATCCTCGAACAATATTCTAACAACAATCAGCAATTAAACGAGACTTGATATAATGGCACTCTTGATACAAATCAAAATGAGCTCTCCTTCCGTTATATCGAGAGTCGACTGTATATCATTATTTATTCTTATTATATGATTTTCCTTGACATATATTACTTTAACTATCGGAATTTGTTCATTTAGCTCAACGACTTTATAGGGTCCAAATTTCTTGTTGAAAAAATTGATAACGTCTGAAAAAATCATCAGAAGAGATTAATACACTATTTAATCTCTCTTTCTCTCGACTTTGTACATTATCGGCTTTTCCTACGAAAGAATCTTTGCTTGTAAAATGTAATCATGGTGATAATACCTGGATGTGGTATGATTATGCCAAAGAAAGGAACATAAAACATGAAATGGCTTGGCCAAAGTCAAATGTACAAAAAATATGAGCTTCACTTGAACAGGGACTCAATTTTGCGAAAATTGAATTTGTTGTATGAATTTGATTTTAGACCATTTCTTAATAAAGTATCCGAAATTATTATTATATGTCAAACCAGTAAAATTTTACTAGAATTTAAAAATTTAGTAGCTGGAAATTGTTTTTATAATAATACCAATAATTATCGATTTCGCATAACCCTGGTTACTAAAACCCGAATTTGACACAAATGTCGGATTTTCAAAGCCCAGAGATGGAGGAAAGGCCTCTAGTCAGGAATCGACTCGGCTGAAAATTATAAAAAATTGTTTATTTGAAAACTATATTTACATATGGCAAAAGTCCCTTTAAAATGATCATAATTTTATAATACATACATTAATCTTTTTCTTTTTATGCTTTACTATTTGAAAACAAAAGCTGCTTATCTTTTTTTGACACTCCATAACAGCTTATTGAAAGCACAACGATTATCACGGCACACCTTTAAAAACTCTTTACATCATGTAGAGAAGAAAAATTTTCTAGTCTGGAAACATCAAATGCTTTAAGTCGGATTTGGTTTTAAATTTTCTGGGCAGGATTTATTGGCATAAGACGAATATACTTTTTCTCACATACTTTTTTAATATACTTTTTCTAAGTTTTTTTAATATAACTTTGCCTGATTTTCAATAAAATCCGTTTATTGACACGAAAAAATTTAAATCAACTTATAAAAATCTTAGAAAAAGTATATTAGAAAAAGTGTATTAGAAAAAGTGACTTAGATAAAAACTTTTAAAAAGTATAAATGCATCAGTACTATTAACTCATAAAATGATTCATAAAACTTGAACGAGTAAATTCATGAGAGACCTATTTCGGCTACATCCGAAGAGAATCTGGAAAAAACGAAGATTTTGATTGAAGCCGACACATACATGGCCCATTTTTTCGCCAAAAATTTTTTCTCTTTTTTATAGATATTCTCTCTACGGAGAGAATATCTATAAAAAAATAATTTTGATGAATAGGGTCTTTTAATTTTACTGGAAGAGGGTCTTTTAATTTTACTGGTACTCTTAAAGAAGAGGGATCCAAAATAATGTGATAATTTGTTTTAAAAAAATTTTTGGAGTTAGTTCCCTTTGAAGCCACCACCAGCGTGACTCAAAGTCAAAAGGCGCTTCAAGCTCTTCTCATAATTTGCTGGTCAATTTGAATTTGGAACGTATTTTTTCGTATTTCCTGAGGTTTTGGAGTAATAAACGATCGAATAAAACGATACGAATGAAATGACCTAATGGAACGAAACCAAATTAAGGGTTTTCGTGTCAATATTCAGGCCAATTCAAACCCGTTTCCGGATGCCGCCTGTAAATGACATCATTTCATTCGTATCGTTTCAAACCTTTCGTTTCGTTTCATTCGAGTCTATGCCAAAGTATTAAGTCCCTGAATAAGAGTCAATTGTAAAACTTTTACAACTGAGTCCAATTTCTCTCACGTCAGTTTTATTTTTTAAGTAAAGTAAGGAAAACATACTTTCTTGATCTTTTACTATCCATTAAATGCAAACATTCTTACCCATGACTGTACAATTAAATTCTCCATATTGTTTCAACGTAATATTTTATCAAAATTCTCGATTAATCACTACTCTACTTTACCCTAAAATGACGTCTGTTTGATATTTTTAAATCCTCAAAAATACAAAAGGAGATTAAACCAAACCCTCAGACATTTGAAAAAGAAGAATTTTGCCGGCTTAAAACGATAATCACACCTTCAAAAAAATTTTTTCAGAAACACTTCAGATTACCATAAAATAGTCTTAATTTCTCGGATCAGTGTTGAAAAATTCGGACCTTACAAAAATGTTTTCCCTAATTTCTATTACTGTACTTCTTAGCTTGGTTGGTGTAAATGGCCAAAATTTGCATAATTTTGACTATCTTATTAATCAGGCGTTACCATTTTTAAAGCATATTCCAAAATTTTCTTTGGGTAGTAATCCGGCCTGCAATAATACGGTAACAAAATTTCTAGTGTCCCACAAAAAGTGGTGCATACACAATATAAAAAGTACTCCTCCCCAAAATCCCCCTCCCGAAAATTTTGACTTTCCGAGGGTAGCAAAAATTAAGTGAGTAGCGACCAAGATGATTTTTTTCTATTTTTACAAAAAAATTTTTTCAAAAATTAACTTGGTTATTTTATGCTTTTTTGCGCTAATAAACTCTGTGACATGGCGAGATTCAAAAAAGCTGGGACGCATGGCCTAATGGCTAGAACGCTGGCTGTTCATGTTGTTGGTGTTACGGCACACCAAAATGTACAAGCAAGGGACACAATTAAAAAAATTTTTTCCCAATCGACTCAGCTCGCCGAGCGCTTCAAAATAAGTACCATATACTGGGATTTTAAGGGTTTAACTCATGACCGATTGGCTAATCTTCTCAGCCTTCATTCATAGGACGCGGGTTCGATCCCGCGCTCAAAAGTCATTTTTTATTTTGTTGTCAAAATTCATGAAAATTTTTGCATATCCACATTTTTATGCGGGTCCAGTGTTTTCATGGGAAAATAACAGCGCCATGGTGTTCCCCGCATAAAAGTGTAGATATGCAACAATTTTCATGAATTTTGACATAAAAATTTTATCTCAAAAAACTAATGATAGGCAAAAAATTTTCATGTAATTTGGAGGGGATTGCATTTACAACTCTTATAAACTGCTAAAATAAAAATTTCGACCCTGGTAGGATCGAACCCGCGCCAATAAGATGAATAACCAACGCCCTAGCTACTAGGCCATCCGCATTCCAAATGTTTTAATTTTAGGCTCTGCTCGACTGCGCCAGAAGCTATTATAGAAATTATAATTTCGCCGGCGTAAACAATAGCAAATTAGTCGACATAATTCAATTAATAAATTTTGGTAACGACTTGAATTCATATATCCCGGATCAACAGTAAGAAAAAATAAACTTTTAAAGGAAAAAAGTTGTCATTTTTGTAGAAATTCGAATAATTCATCAAAAATGGAGCATTGAGTTATTGGAACGAAAACATGAATCAGAATTTTCGTTTCAATAACCCAAAACAATTTTTAAATTTGATAATTTTGGTGTCAATTTATTCATTTCGTCGAGTTATAAAAAATGCTGTATTTATTTTTTTCTAAATGTTCAAGGAATTTGAATTATTTTCTTCTCAATATACAGAGTTATTGATTTAGGACAAAACTGTTCGTCGCGTTCGCGACCCAGGTGCAAGTTTTCACTGTAATACACAAAATTTCGTCCTCCAACTTCACACACAATTATCTCGATAACATAAAGCGATTCAGAATTTACTGTAAAAACAAAAAATGATCCAATTTTATGAATTTTCCGAATTTCTACATTAAATAACAACTTTTTCCGACTGAACTGGTTCTTTAATAAAAATATCTTTTATATAGAAATTTCAACAACCTCAAAACATGTTATACGCCACTTTCACAATGTTTATACGTGAATAATGTCGAAACGATTGTAGAAACTACACCTGATTTTCCATTATTGAATGAAACCTCAATTACTGCTGGAATCTATGCTTTCGTGGTTACTGCCATGGAATATTATTACCAAGATCCAGCTAATAGTAAAAACATTTTTATTCATAACTTAATATATAGTGCGTAACAGGTACTTCACACCACATTTTTGGCAATATTTAGCTAATTTAAGAGATTTTTTCTAATTAATTCGACGCCAGTGGGAGTCGACTCCGAGACTTTTTTGGAGTCAACGACTAGATCATATCCACTGCACCACCGATGCAGTTTTGTATAATTCTTTAAAATAAACTATATATTCATGTGAATTTCATAATTTTCCCCATAATTTTAACCATAAATTATTTTTATGCGGTGTTTTAAATTGTAGGGGGCGCAAAGATCTTTCAAATGCTATATAAATCATAAAAAATTCGATGTTTAGTATGGCTATTTTTCAAAAACAAATTTTCACATGAAAAATAGAAATAGTAGAAAGTTGCAAATGTTTATAGAAACTAATGTCGTTTATTCAAGATTTTCTCAGTTTTCATTTAAAAAAACGCGTCAAAAAATCTTTTAAATTAGCTGAGATATTGCCAAAAAATGTGGTGTGAAGTACCTGCTGTTACGCACTGTATATATATAATTTGTTTAAGAGTTTGAACTAACAGACAGACAGAGAGTTTTCAAAAACAGATAAGAATTGTATGCGCGGAATAGATTGCGCGCATTTTTAAAGTATGAAAAATTTTACAGGGTGAGGCAAAAATACGTGACGGATTTTAAAATGCGCAATTATGAAATTTTTATAAATCGATTTCATTTAATTTTTCTTTCATTTTATTCTTCATTAAAAACTGCATTTATTTGTCTATTGGTTACTTTTATTTTTAGTTAAAATGAGCGATAAAGAAAAGTAAAACGAAATCCTCGGAATATTCAAACGAGGGAAGAAAGTTATGGAACTTTCGAGAGAACTTGGACTTCCTCATTCAACAGTTTCGAAAGCAATAAAGCGATTTAATGAATTAGAAACATCCGCCGATCGAAAAGGACGAGGAAGAAAGAAAACGGCAAGAACTCCGCAAATGATTCGGACGATCAAAAGGAAGGTTCAAAGAGGCGAGGACAACAAGCGAAAGAAGGCCAGGGAAGAAGGAATCAGCGAAAGAACTGTCCGAAGAATCGTGAAAGAAGACATGAAATCGAAGTCGTACAAAAGCAAGAGGCTCATTCAATCGATCGTGTTTTCCGATGAAAAAATGTTCACCATCGAAGAGAAGTTCAACAAGCAAAATAACCGAATTATCGCCAGAAATATCGAAGAAGCGAATCAGCGAGGAAGAATCGTCAAAAGAAGAGCTTTTCCAAAATCTGTGATGGTGTGGGCGGCGATCACTTTGGATTGAAAGTCCCCACTCGTCTTCGTTGAACCCGGCGTGAAAGTGAAGTCTCGATATTATCGTGAACAGATTCTGGATCGCGTTCTTCTACCATGGGCCAGAAGACACTTCGGACGACGACACTGGTGCTTTCAGCAAGATGGAGCCCCAAGCCACAAAGCCGAAGAAGTTCAGAATTGGATCCGTGACAATTTTCCGGATTTCATCTCCGCGAACATCAGCAAAAGCGTCCGGGTCAATGGCCTCCGAACTCGCCCGATCTCAATCCGCTCGACTACGCAATCTGGGAGATCCTCGAAGCAGCAATCTACGGAAGAAAATTCAGAACAATCGAAGAATTGAAGGCCGTTCTACAAAAAGCTTGGGGAAGAATTGACCTGAATGTGCTCGCCTCCTCAGTCAACAATTGGAGAAAAAGACTCGGGCCTGCGTTCAAGCAAATGGAGAATATTTCGAAATTTAAACAAATATTCTAATACAGTTTTGTCTCGGCTTTCTTTTCTTGTCATTGGAAATAAAATGTTATGTCAGTTTGCTAAAAATATACATAGGTAATATTCCGTCACGTAATTTGCCGCACCCTGTATCTGATCTTGATTCAAGCAACTTTCGCTTCAATACATAACCTGCCCTGATTCAGGGAAGCTATTTTGGTTTTTTTCTTAAAAAAATTTTCTGAGGGAATTTTATGCGAGGAATCGATGACGTATTGCCGATGCTGGAAAACAATTTCTTGACCCTGATTCAACCTGTAAAAATTTTCCAAAATATCTTCCCTGACTCTGAATCAAGGAAGGTTGTGATGTATTGAAGCGAAAATTTCCTGAATCAAGATCAGAACAATTTTTCTTGCTTTTCAATCGATTTCCCGCATAAAATTAACCCCCGAAGGATGATTTTTAAATAAATAATCAAAATTTTTGAGGTCATTTTTTAAAATATGGCGGTCTTTAGATAAAAAGCGATTTTTCTCACAAAAAATAGGAAAATTTAACAAAACTTTTGAATTATCAAATGTTTGATTAATCGTTTCTATAAACAAACTATTATTGAATCAGGCAAATTAGCATGCAACGCAAATTACTGTATATTGCAGCAAATTTTGACTCAAATGAATAAACTCGAATAAAATGAAAGGTTTGAAAAGTTAAGAATGAAACGATTTCATTTCCAGACAGCGCCCGGAAATCGACCGGAAACGGGTTTGAATTTGCCTGAATATTGACACGAAAGCCCTGAATTTGATTTCATTCCATTATGTATTTCATTCTTGTCGTTTTATTTGATCGTTTCATTCGTATAGTTCCCATCCTCTTTGTTCCACTAAAGCCTATACCCAGATTTCGAATGCTCATATCTCGGTCAGGAGGCTCTATGGGCCAAAAATTTAATAATCAAGTCGGGTATGACGAACATTTTGACCGATGTTGGCGAAATCGGAGGCAACTAGTTGGAAGTATTCCTTGTAAGGTTATTAAAATGACACTATACGTTTATATAAGAAGATAATAAATAAAATTCCTCGATTTTTTAGGCGACGCCATTGCTTGCGTATATAATTATGATAAGCAGATTGCAAAGACTTGTTATAACATCTCTATCCCTTCGAATAAAGCTACGCTTGATAATACATGCACGTAAGAAAAAATGTTTAGACTTTTAAAAAGGGGCCCGTCCAATGGTTGAAAAATTTTTTTAAATGATTCTATAGGGGTAATTTTATGCGGAGAATCGACTGTGCGAATTCCCGTAACGTGACAACGCTTCCCTGACTATGATTCAGGAAAAAAATTGTCAACTCCCCCACAAGTAGAGGGATCACTAAAACAATCGTGACGCAGTTAATTTCAAAAAATCCGTTTAGAAACATAATAAACGTGTTGAATCAGGCTAAATTTTATTGTGTTCTATCAGCTTTTACAGCAACATGCAATGCCAGCTCTGCAGCAAAAGCGCTTTGTACGTCTGTGAATGTAGCATTAGAAAGAATACTAAGTAGTAATACTTGTACTAGTGAACTGAACCAAATTTGTCAAGAAGAACAAAATGGTGGATGGACAGGGACATTGCCAGATCCGACTGATGACAGCTCATCTCCTTCATCGCCAAATCCGACTGATGGCAGCTCAACTCCTTCATCGACCCCTCACAAAAATGGTGCAGAAAAATCGATTATTAAAGGATGGTTCTTTTTGGGAAGTGTTTTATTTTATATGTTATTTCATTAAATAAATAATTATTTTTTATATTTTTGGCTTAGTTTTCCATTGATTTATGTCTATGTGAATTTCACGGACATCAATATCCTTAAATCCATATTCTCTACCCAAGTCGGAAGTGAGTAGGACTTGTCCAGTCTTTTTGATAGAATTTGAGTCTGTGGCCAAAGCTACTACCAATGAGGGATTCTCTCCCCCCCCCCCCGGGCCAAGTTGACATGCACTGGAGGCGCTAATTTTTTATACTCTGGGGGGTTTTTTTGCTATGTGGAATACAATGGCACAAGAATTTTGCGATTTTGTGGCACACTACATGCATAGGTATACCAAAAGAGTTAAAACATACTTCTCCAATCCTATCCGTTGAAAGTACTCCTTTCTCCGCAAATCTCGACATTAATTCCGTTTTTACAGACCAGGCCATAGGGAAACCACTGTAACACCATATGGCTTTAGCTCTCTGCCCATATCCGCAGCCATTCGATCACATCCTCCTTTACCAATCCCATATGCCACGCCAAACAAATAGATGCCATCACCGATTGAATTTATATTCACAATAAGTCTGCTGCGGTTTTTATTTTTGACCATTAGTCTGGCGGCATAAACAGAACAGAAATAATAATTTCGTAGGCCGACATTGTTGATGGTATCCCACAAGTCAGCTTCCTTCTATTTTTTCAATAGTCAGCTTCCGAGAATTTGCGGAATTTCATTTCGGGAGACTAAAAATGTTTAATTTCATAGCGGACTAAAGTTTTCAAAAAGTATATCCAAGTAATCAGACCCAAACAGTAGGGCTCTAGAAAAATTGGAAACGCAAAAAATTACAACGTAATGTCTGATTTTCAAGAAAATTGGCTTATTGTAAAATTTCTATTTTTCAATAAATTTTTTTCTTCTTTTTCATCAAAATTGTCCATTTTTCAAAAAAGATTATATTGTTTGGAGCATTTCAATTTTGCTAGAGCCGTTCGCCTGAAACAAAAGCTTCCTTTTATAGCTTTTCTAAAATAATTGCCTTTTTATTCAAAAAAATCTCATTTTGAGCAAAAATTTGACGATTTTTGATGAAAAATTGCAATTTTGTATAAATAATTGAAAAAATAGAACATTTTTGTTAAAAAAAATACGAAATTTTGGAGGGAAAAAATCAAATTTTGGGTAAAACTAGAGGTGTGCATGGTCCTAGAGCCGGCTCTAGCCTGATCTTTTTGGAGGCTCGTTGGAAATAAATTTCAGGTACTTGGGAGCGCTACTATAGTTCGTTTTTGTAGAATGTAAACTTGTTGCCGAAAATGGCTTTTTCGCCAAGAAAAATGGCATTTTTATCGAAAAATGACTAGAACTGACAATTTTGGCAAAAAATCGTATTTTTAGGGTCGAAAATAGTCATTTTTATAGGGACCGCAAACGGTTTTCCAAAGTCATATTTCTAGAGCCGATATGGGCTCGGAAATGCTTTTAAATTGAATTTTTCACTATTAAAAACCGTATACTGAAAAAAACCGCGTCAAAAAAGCATTTTTCTTTAAAAAATTACGCTAAAAAGTATACTGGAAACCGACCATCATTTTATATAGAAAAAAGACCTAAAATGCGTACATTTCATAGAAAATGCCTATTTCCTGTAACACAAGCACTTACTAGGGGTAAATTTGGGTGAAAAACACGATTTTGATGCTTAAAAACGATGATTTCTTTTACAAACCCGAGTTTTCACTCATTTTATGTTATTTTATGCTATTTTTTCTATATATAACGTACAAATTACTTAAAGGGGGTACATGTTGCGACCATTTGGGAGAAAAATTTTGGAGCTAGTGGCGAATAGGGGCCCGAGTGCCCATAGTAAAATTTGAACTTTCCAAAATCACTTTCAATTGTTGATTTCGCTTTTTGTGGTGGAATTTTAATATATTCTTCATTAAAGGGGGGAGGGTGAAAGTTACGGCGGTTTATCGACACGATGAAAAAACCTAAGTAAAAACCGTATTTTCCATCCGTTTTCTATGATCTTTTTTTCAGTTATAGA
>JAQGBS010003632.1:0-11248 GCA_034698545.1 Acrobeloides obliquus
GCAGAATTGCTTCGAGAAGTTTATGCCGAAGCTGAAATCGATCCGAATAGCGTTGCTTATGTGGAGACACACGGCACAGGGACGAAAGTTGGGGATCCCCAGGAAGCCAAGGCAATCGCAGAAGTATTTTGCAGCAACAGGTGAGCTTTTTGGACATCAATAATGATCTAAGATGTTTAAGAACCTCTCCATTGCTAATCGGCTCTGTCAAATCAAATATGGGGCATGCCGAGCCAGCAGCCGGAGTCTGTGCACTTGCCAAGTTGATTGTTGCTCGTGAAAAGGGAGTGATTCCACCAAACCTGCACCACAAAAACCCAAATCCCAACATTCCCAGTTTGCACGATGGTCGACTCAGAGTGGTAACTGAAAAAACGAAATTTCCTGGTGGAATTATCGGCATCAACTCGTTTGGATTCGGTGGATCCAAGACTCACGTAATTCTTCGGGCTGAGTCCACAGAAAACGAGTCGGAAAATTGCAAAAACAACGAACTGCAACTCTTCCTCTATGCAGGAAGAACACTAGATGGGTTGAAGCAAATTCTTCAATATGTTCAGGAAAATCCTTCTAGTCATTATTTCCGGCAACTTTTATCGCATCAGGTAAAAAATATAATAGAGATCAGTGAGGCTTCCAATTCGTTCTAGTTCCGATTCCAAGTTGATTTTAGTCTTTTTCGAGAAGATTTAACAAAAAAGCTATAACAGAAAAAAGCTCATTTTGTAGCCACGATCTAAAACTATAAAATGAAAAAGAAAAAATCTTTAAATTTAGTAATTTTCTGAACTGGAATAGATAGGTTCCGGTTCCAAAAATTATTTTGAGTCATACAAATTCTACTCTTGAGAATTTTTCGGCAATTTTTTTGTGAATTTATTGGTATGGGCTATCAAATGAACTATTAAGCATTAATGCTGGTTGATTATTTCTCAAGATATGAAGGCTGACGTATTTGGAGCCGGAACCCTCACTGATGTCTGATTTTCATTTTCAGGCAAATTTGCCGATTAAAGACGCACCTTACCGCGGCCTTCTAATCTTTAATCGTCCTAATCTTCCGCCAATTGTGGAAATCCAAAAAGCCAAATCCGGTGAAAGACGCCCGATTTGGTTTGTCTACACCGGAATAGGAAGTCAGTGGAGTGGCATGGCCAAACAACTGATGGCCCTACCCGAATTCGAGGCCTCCATCCGTAAGTCGTCAAAAGCTGTGGAAGAACAGGGCAAAAATGTCTACGAGATGCTGCAAAACCCAAACCCCGAACAATACAAAAACAATCCCACCAACTGTATGATAACCATTGCTGCGATCCAGGTTTTGGATTTTTACATCATAAAATTTGATGCAAAAGCTTAGATTGCACTAACGGACATCCTTCACCATATGGGCATCTTTCCGGATGGAATCGTCGGGCACTCGTTTGGAGAAACCTGTTGTGCCTATGCGGACTTGGCACTCACCCGAGAGCAGGCAATGCAATTGGCATATTGCCGCGGGTCTACGATCATGGCTCAAAAATACCCGGTCGAAGGTGGCATGGCGGCTGTTGGGCTGACCTGGGAAGCTGCTAAAGAGAAATGTCCTGAAGGTGTGGTTCCAGCTTGTCACAATGGAGAAGAGTCGGTCACTATCTCTGGTGAAGTTGAAAAGGTTGGTGATTGTTGTCAGTCCTGTGAGTCAGGGATTGAATCTGGATAGTTGTGCCGAACCCGAGACCTTGAACCCCCGATCTCTTTTGATCCTAGCAGCAACAATTTGATTAGAAAACGTGGTTTTTTGTTTTAGGTCAAAGAATTTTGCGATCAGCTTCAAAATGAGGGAATCTTCACTCAGTTAGTCGACTGTTCCGGGATCCCTTTTCATTCGCCTTATCTGTATTCCGTAAAGGAACCAATGCTAGAGAACATGAAAGCAATTATGCCCACACCAAAACGAAGGTCTTCCAAGTGGATCTCTTCATCCCTAGCTGAAGACAGATGGCAAGAGGAGATCGGGCTCTACTGTTCAGCCGAATACATGACCAATAATGTTTGCAACGAAGTGCTCTTCGTTGAGGCACTGCAGCACATACCACCGAATTCCATAGTCATCGAAATTGCGCCGCACTGCTTAATGCAGGCCATCCTGAAAAGAAATCTGCCAAGCGACTGCTCGAATATTGGTCTAATGAATAAGCACGCTGAGAACGAAATTGAGTGGTTCTTGAAGGTGAGACTTCCAATTTTTTCGTGTTAACAATTCAATTTGGTAGGCTATCGGAAGAATTTATCAAGCCGGAGCTGTAGTACACGCGGAGAAACTTCACCATGAACTTCCTCTACCAGCTCCTACTAGCACTCCGATGATCGCTCCCCTTTGGAAATGGGATCACAGCCAGGACTGGTATGTCGTCAATGCGAAGAAGATGATAACTGAAAACTGCTGTGCCACATATGATGTTGACCCGTTTTCGTTTGACACGAAAGAAGGATTCATGCTTGACCATGTTGTTGGCGGTCGACTTCTCTACCCGTTTACTGGGTTTATTGTACTGGCGTGGCGAGCCATATGCAAATTTGGTGGAACCAACTACTTGGCAACATCGGTCGTACTGGAGAATTTTGTTGTTCATCGAGCAGTTTTTATCACGAGATCTACTCAGTTGGATGTGATTATAAGCCCGGGTAATGGGAATTTTGAGATTCTCAATGATGGACAACTGTCTGCGAGTGGAAAAATTTCTATTGTTGAAAATGGCCAAGAAAAGGAGAAGATAGACGAAAATGACACAAATGGATCATGGCAAAACGAGCTAGATAACTCCGATTTGTGTGTAATGCAAGCCGGTGACATTTACAAAGAGTACCTACTACGAGGCTATGAATTTGGACCCTCGTTTAGATGTAAGTTGTCTCTTATTTTCTAAGATTTTTCGAAATTATAGTTTTTTGAAGTTACCATTAATCTTACAAAAAAATTTCAGGCATCGAAGAGGCTAGGAGTGACGGCCTAAACGGCACAATTCGCTGGCAAGATAATTGGGTGACTTTTTTGGATGCAATGATCCAAAGCATGCTTCTAGTCGACAAACGCCGCTCTTCTTACGGGACCATAAAGCTTCCGACAAAAATTCGTTATTTATCCATCAATCCCACTAAGCATATGCAACATGTGCTTAAAACAGGTGAATTGTTTAGATCCCATTTAAATGGTAGAACCTGGAGCTAAGCGCCACAAGGTGCTACAAAGAAAGATGTAACGCAGCGCCTCGGCTGAGCAAGTCGAAAGCGCATCTGCACTGAGAACGACTTGTTTGAACTTTCCCGCGCCATGAATCATTTTCACAAATGGAGTTTTGAATGAGGGCCAGGTCTCGGCTTTGACACCTCGCGGGGATGCGCACAGCCAAGTTCTCGCACGGAAAACCCCCGAAAATGGTCTCCATAACAGCTCTGGGTTTCAGATAACAGAGATAGCTGACACACACAGGCTTAGCGGTTTAATATATAAAGATGTAAATTTTAGAAGAAAATAGCTTTGTCCATTTCCACAGTGAATTTACAACAAAAAGCACCGTTTCTGGAGGAGTGGAGATGTGCGATCTTCAGTTTCATTCTGTCGCTAGACGTCCAAAATATCAAGGAAAACTTTATGTTGAAAAGAATTGCTTTATCAAAAATTTCGATGATAGGTTGCTTGAATGTGAAAGATGATAATATTTTACTATTTTTAGAGCTCTTGAAGATTTTCCAGTGGAACGGGAAACTCTTTTGCATTACAAAGATGCTCTACTAGCTTATTTGGTAACTGGCTTTAAAAAGTGGCATACAAATGGATATCTTGATTCGACCAAAAACAGCACAATCTTACATAAAGCGTGCCAGAAATTGGAGCATTTAAAACTAGGGAATCATGACTTGAAGAAGTATTTGGAAAATAACAAGTAGCTTTTTTCAAAAAGATTAAACTTAACTACATTTAGATATGAGCTAGCGAACTTTGCTCATGAAGTTTTCGGGGAACTACCAGATAATGGCAAGCAATTATCACCACTTGAATTTACTAGTCGCATTGAGAGAATTTCGAAAAAATATGCCAATAAAATCGATACCGACAAACTTTGGATGGCTGATGTTGTTAGCGATCGGATTTTCACAGTGGCACATGTAATGCTTTTGCCTCAAAACCCCGGGACAGGTGCCATCCCTCCGCGCTTTGGATGACACATCCAACAAAACACCTCCAGCCTTCGATGGCTCTCTGTTTGATTTTCGGATGGTATCCCCCACGCGGCTGCATCTCGCTTAGGCTTAACTATTGAACACCTTTTAGGATATTTGTATTGAAAACAGTGCTGGGTACCGACGGAAATTTGCGGCAGTCGAAGTGTCGTCCATGGAGCTTCTCAAACACTACATGGCTGCTCAGGAGCGTCAGATACTCATTGATTTCGATTGGACTTGCATTGGACCTAATGTAGAAGATTTGGATGAGGAAACGCTAAACCAGATGCGTGTACCGAAGTTTACTCTTTCCTTTGATGGCCAAGAATTCAAAAATTTGCGAGAAACCCGAAACTTTGATGCGATTTTCCTTACCAAAGTGCTATCTCTAAAGAAGGACCCGGTTCAATATCTCCGACGTTGCAAGGAGTTACTCCGAGACTCTGGTCTCATCGTGCTCAGTGAAATCACTCAACATCATGAACTTGCGCTTATTATCCATGCTCTCCAGGGGCTCGATTTTGAAGCATGTGACGAAGCTCGTGTTTATGGGAAATATTTTTCGACTAACCAACTTGAAGACACCTTCGAGCAAGCCGGATATTGGGTGTGTTTTAAACAAACCGATCCCGCTCTGATCACGACTACATATGTCCTCAAAAAGATCCCCAAATTAGCCAGGGAAATCACCACAGTTAATCTTGATGACGTCAGCAATTTTGGCTGGGTCGAGCCGCTTCAGAAAACCATATTGGACCATCTAAACGAACCTGAACACAAGGTTATCCAGCTGACTAGCACGCGAGTCAAGTCCACTGGAATTCTCGGGCTTGATAGAAGCTTGAATAGAGAATATATGAAGACCAGCAAGTTCCGAGTCGTTTGCGACATCAGCACAAAGAAGGAGTATCGAGAAGAGGAGACACGAAGTATTGATTTTGATGACCCGAAAGTTCAAAAATTGCTGCAGTTAGATATGCACTCGAACCACTTTAGGAATGGAAAATGGGGTTCCATTCGTGATATAGAAATAAACGAAGGTACTAAGAACTCTGTAAGCCGCTAATGGGTCTATTTTTAGGAGAAAGAATGGCGCTCAAGGAATGCGAACACGCTTTTGTGGACACATTAGCGTATGGAGATGTCTCAAGCGTCGCCTGGGTGGAATCACCAAATCGATATCTTGTTGAAGCATTGACTGAAGGAAGCAAACAAGAACTCTGTTCTGTCTATTATGCCGCACTCAACTTTCGTGATATCATGTTAGCCTATGGTCAAATTCCACCTGATGCAATCCCCGGAAAGGTATGAAAAAAGTTATTTGCTTTTTCTACTACTATCCCATTACTTAGTTCGCCGATAACGATTGTTTACTGGGAATGGAGTTTTCGGGTCGATTAAAAAGTGGAAAGAGAGTTATGGGAATTGTGTCTGCGCAAGCGTTAGCGACCACAGTGCTTACCGATTCGACATTTTTATGGGACGTGCCCAAACATTGGTCATTGGCAGATGCTGCCACTGTGCCGGTAGCTTATCTCACAGCATATTATGCATTGATCATAAGAGGAAATCTTCAACAAGGAGACAGGGTACGCTTTTTTTAATAGTCAAGAATTGTTTTAAACACATCTCTAGGTTCTGATTCACAGCGGCTCTGGTGGCGTTGGCCAAGCAGCTATAGCAATTTGTTTAAGCTATGATTGTGAAGTTTTCACAACAGTTAGTTCCGACGAAAAGCGTCTTTACTTAAAAAAGCGTTTCCCTCAACTTCAAGACGATCATTTTGCCAACTCCCGAGACACTAGTTTTGAGCAGCACATTCGGAAAATGGCCAAAAATCAAGGTGTTGACATTGTACTAAACTCTGTATCAAGTGAAATGTTACAGGTAAACGTGTATTTGATGATAAAACGACGAACAACTCTAGGCTTCCATTCGATGTCTTGCGCTAAACGGTCGATTTCTTGAAATCGGAAAGTTTGATATGACTCAGAATTCAAGTCTGGGCATGCAACACCTGCTCAAAAACACTACATTCCATGGAATCCTGCTGGATGCTGTAATGGACCCCGACATCGGAGACCCTAAAGTGATGCAAGAACTGGTTCGACTCCTCGCTCGGGGAATCGAGAACAACGTTGTTCAGCCACTGAATCGCATTCTTTTTGCAAAAGAAAAGGTTGAAGAAGCATTCCGTTTTATGTCCCAAGGAAAACACGTGGGCAAAATTTTGATTGAGGTACGTCAAGAAGAGAACAAAGCTATTTGTCCACCTTCACCACTGAAAATTCCATCTGTCTGCAGATTTTATTGCCACCCCAAACATGTCTACTTGATCACTGGGGGTCTTGGAGGCTTTGGACTCGAGTTGGCTCAATGGATTATTGTTCGTGGGGCGAAGAAACTAGTTTTGACAAGCCGAAACGGGATTAGGACTGGCTACCAACAACGGTGCATTAGTATGTGGAAGAAGACTTGGGGCGTTGATGTCGAAATTTCCGCGCTAGACATTATAAACGAAGAAGATGCTACCGAATTGATTCAATACTGTCAAAAACTTGGCCCTTTGGGTGGCGTTTTCCACCTGGCTATGGTCCTGAAGGATCGAGTGTTTGAAAATCAAATGGCTGAAAACTTCAGTGATGTAGCCGCACCAAAATATTTCGGCACAATCAATTTGGATGTGGCTACTAGAAAGCTTTGTGACGAAAATCTTCGATGGTTCGTAGCGTTTTCATCGGCTTGCGCAAAGTGTGGAAATGCGGGGCAAACCAACTATTCTTGGTCAAACTCAGCAATGGAAAGGATCATAGAACAACGCCGTGAAGACGGCTATCCAGGCATTGCTATACAATGGGGTCCTATTGGAGATGTTGGAACTGTGCTCGAAAGCGGCGGAGATAATAGCACCGTATTGTTTGGAACATTGCCGCAACGCATACCTAGTTGCTTGGCCATGCTTGATCTCTTTTTGGCATTGAATCATCCCATTGTTTCAAGGTGAAATTTTGCTACGCCTGAGGGGAGGCGCACTTAACAGGAATAAAAAAGCCAAAGTAACAGCGTCAACAACTTTTTTGAAAATATAGGGGTAAAAATTGATGAGGAACACGTTGGAACTAGTATGTCAAACTCACTGGAAACCTTTGAATTTTTGCCTTTTTTGAACTACTTATTTTACTGACTGTTTGAATTCTATCTATTTTCAGATTTTTGCATTTATGCAACCAAATAAACAATTTAACAACTTATAAAAAACAAATCAAGGAACAGATCAACGATTACAGGATATTGAATAGCTATTTCATTCCAACAATTATAAAACACATCAATTTTGCCGAAACGTTCACGCCATAGAAATTCTGCTGCGAAGTTGACGGCCGCGAGCTCCTTGAATGCGACGGACTTCCGATTTCCAATGTCCCCACTTGTTTTCAATCAGCTGAGTGTATACTCGTGTAAGAGGATCGACGAAGTACTGGTTGTGATTCACGGTGAGGCGGCGATACATAAGATGCGATACTATAAAATAGATAGAATTCAAAAAGCCAGTCAAATAAGTACATTCCAAAAAGGCGAAAATTCAAAGGCTTCCAGTGAGCTTGACATAATAGTTCCAACGTGTTCCTCGTCAATTTTTATATAGTGTATGTTGTGAAGTTTTCACTTCGGCATTTTTATTCCTGTTAAGTTTGCCCCCTCCAGTAGCTCCGAAATTTGTGATATGACAAAAATTTGAGTCTATCTGTATTTTTTAAATTAATTTTTAGCTACATCAAGGCAGATGTGGTGAAAGAGGACGCAGAAAGGGGCAACAATTTGCTCAAAACACTTGCACATATTCTGGGGATAAACGACGTTAGTCAATTGAACATGGATAGCAATTTGGGTGACTTGGGACTGGACTCTCTCATGGGAGTGGAAATTAAACAGGCCTTGGAACGTGACTACAACCTTGTGTTGTCTATGAAAGAAATCCGCACAGTAAGCTTCGAAAACTTTATGTTTAAAATTGCCTTTTCAAGCTTACTTTGAATCAGCTACAAAAACTCGTAGAAGAAGGCAGAGATGAAGCGGCGAATGAACCACAACAACAAAACAACGATGTGGAAAATGAAGGAGAGGACTTAGCTGATGCCAAAATTCAGCATAGACAGCAAATAGCCCAAGTTTTTAAGCTGCGATTCGATTTTCGAGACTTTGAAACAAAAGAGCCGGTTGTGAAATGCAATGAGATTGAAAACGGCCCTGTTGTTTTTTTTGTCCACCCAATTGAAGGAGTTTGGTCACCGTTGAAACAGTTGGTGAGCAAATGCGACTTTCCGGTATATTGCCTTCAATTTGTCCCCGGTGTTCCAACCGATTCCATAGAAAGTGTGGCTGAATATTATGTTCAGGTAACTATTGTGCTGCTATTCATTTTCAGCGAGTGGGATAATTGTTCAGACGTTCCGGTTTCAGACTTGGTAATTAATTGCGATCGTTTCATTTAGGAAATGAAAAAAGTGCAACCCAATGGTCCATATCGAATCGCAGCTTACTCGTTTGGAGCGTGCATTGGCTTCGAAATGGCAACCTTGCTACAAGCGACCGATGGAAACAACAGCGTCGAAAGTCTTATCCTCATCGATAGCTCTCATTTATACATTCAATCTTATAGAGATGTACCTTCACAACTTCTTCTTTAATTTAACTCCAATTTAGGCTTATCGAATAGCATTCAAAGTCCCAAATGATACCCCTCTATTTAATCACCCAGTGTTTGAATCAGAACTAATGTGCGCTGTGGCCATTAGATGTGCCAACGTGAATTACAAAAAATTCCGAAACGAGCTAATGCAATTACCGGACTTTCAAGAACGCGTTCAAAAAGTCGTCGACGCTGTGATGGAAATGGGTTTTATACGAGATCCAGAATCAATTGAATTTGTTTGTGAAGCTCTACGTGCGAAGTTTATCATTGGAGACAAGTACAATACAGTAGCGGGCAAACAAATTACAAACAGTATCTTGGTTTGTTTTTGGCCTAACTTTTAGCGGATAAATTTATATGTAATGGTTAACTACCCAATTTAAAGCCTAGAATGTGAACTTTAAATTGAGTGATTAACCATTACATATGAATTTATCCACCAAAAGTTAGGCTAAAAATAAAACCAAGGTGCTTTGTGTAATTTGAGCGAAGTTTTTTGCCCGCTCTATATCTTCTTTAAAACAAACCAAAAGGAAGAAACAAACGTTCATTTTGTTTTTGGCATTGTTTCACTAAAACCTATGAAACATTTGAAGTGCTCAGGAAACCAGATAAAATTGCATTTTTTGAAAAAATCCCATTTTCTGAACAAATTGGGCTTCTGAGTGTTTTAACGTGAACGTGGCAGATTAATCTGCCAGAATCTGGAACAATCCAAAAAAAGATTATTACGGAATATTCCCAGCCCATCTCAATAAGCTACTACTCAATTTAAAAACTGACGAGCAAAAATCCATGAAAACAGACTTTCTAGTTGAAGCAGTCCCAAAAACAAAACAAATGTGCGTCACCCTTTGGGCACCGTTAAATTTTATACATGTTTTTACCTAAAATCATTTAGTTACTATCCTACAAAGAATTTTAAAGGAAACTTGACGCTAATTCGATCTAGCCAATGTATAGCATTCCTAGATGTTAACAATACTCACGGTGAAGATTATGGTCTCTCACAGGTGACGCGGTTGCTAACTTTCATACCAAATTGGACTTTTTAGGTGGCTGACAAGGTTAACGTTTGCATTGTCGATGGAGACCACGACTCGATTGTACAAGGGAGGCAAGCCAATGAAACGGCAGCCCTTATCCGAGATGTGATCTACAGCAACAACAAAACCACACAAGTTAACAGTGATGTCAAAGATACAAAATGGACGGTTTCCACTGCACCAGTTTACAACTCGAACAACTAATGCTTGTTTTCCTTTTTCTGCTTTTATATTTGTTTAGAAACATAGATAAAATGAAAAAATACAGTGAAACATCGTTAATTGGCCACCCCTTGGAGGGTGACCAATTAACGAACCTGCAAGGGGTCGGGGTTTTGTTAAATTTATGGGAGCTAGTTCCTCTTTAGGGGAGCCACCCACAGGGACAAAAATCGAAGTTTTCAGATTTTCAAAAATTCTTGCAGAAATGACCCATATAGGTCATTTCTGTGCGGACAACACCAATTTGACCGAATTTTGGCCTGAAAACCCATGCAGACATGAGAAATTCGCCTTTTTAAGTGTATTTTGTTGAACTTTTGTTGTTCAACGAAATACACTTAAAAAGGCGAATTTCTCATGTCTGCATGTGTTTTCAGGCCAAAATTCGGTCAAATTCGTATTGTCCGCATGGAAAGCCTATATGGGTCATTTCTGCACAAATTTGTGAAAATCTGAAACTTCGATTTTTGCCCCTGTGGGTGGCTCCTTTAAAGAGGAACTAGCTCCGATTTATGGTTTAAATAAAAGCATGTTGTTTTCAGACTTCGATTTTTGAGCCATTTTTAAACGTTAGTAGTAGAAATGCGATCGAAAAAAAATTTTCTCAGATTTTTTCGAGACCGCTAGGAATATTCTCTATATTGAAATACATCTGCCTGATAGAAATTTTGGCCGAAAAAAATTATCTTAAGTGTTTTAGAAATATTAGAAAATTCAAAAAATACACGTAAAATCGATGGTATTGAGCTTCATGACTCTAAAAGTATTTTGGGGTCCTCTCAAATTTTTTCGCTATCTATCTAAAAACATCAGGCACAATGTGGCCTACCTCTATGCAAAAAATGAAAGTCGGTTTTCCTGATCTAAGTATGGATTCCTGAGGTCGCCGACCGTCGTTTTTGGCACTTTTGTGTTCAAATCGGGGTCGAGAAATCGATTGGCGTCGGTTTTATCCAAATCGGAGTCGATCCTGAAAAGTCGATTTTTTTACCCCCCCCCCCCTACCCCAGGTCCACAGGGGTGATGTTTCAGAATTTTTTTCTCTCGATTCCGTGATCAGGGACCAATATCCTATCAATTT
>JAQGBS010003633.1:0-11248 GCA_034698545.1 Acrobeloides obliquus
TTGAATGACTGGCGCATGGCATCTGCCGATCGGAGAAAAGACAAGAAGTGAACTATTTATTAGTTCGATTAGCTAACTGGTTGGGGGAAATTTCTTTTGAATGAAGGGTGCCAATGATGTGTTTTTTTTTCGGTTGCGCAATTTCTGGGGGTATATTGTTTAAGTGGATAAAAAGGTTAGTAAAGGAAAGCAAAAGAAAAATATGATAAAGTCAACTTTTTGAGTCCCAAAAAAAGTCGTAAAAATCAGAACATAAAAAAGTCTTCCAACCCCCATTAAATTTGCATATTGGTCATTTTATTTGCTTTTTATATTCATAACCTTAAATGGGGTTGAAACAAATACTTAGGTCCGATTTTATGGGTGAGCAACAGCTGGAAATGAGCGTGCTTGCTCAATATCGGGTTACAACCGACCCATTTGTACAGTTTGTATTGGAGATTGCCGAGTTAAGATAGCTATAGGACATAAGGCCAAGGCCAATAATGGTAATTGATGAGCTGACTAGTGACGCTGGACATGTTGTGTGTTAATAAAACATTTATTGAGGTCAATAAAAATTTTTGGGAGGGAAATTTTGAAACGTTTTTTGAGGTCAGAAAAATTTTTTGAAACAAAAATCCTGCCCTCGAAAAAATCATTTACAAATTTGTAAGACCATAAAAGTCAAAGTCACTATACAATGGTTATTGAGCGGATTTTATTAGAAAAAAAGATAAAAGACAAGTTGAAGCACAAACCCTTGGCTACTACCGGAAATCAGCTAAATGATTAAGTAATGCGCCTTAAGTCAATGAAAAGATTTCCCATGAATATTTTAATGCTCTTAAAATAGATTTGCTTGTGTTTTTATGAAAGTTAAGTAGTGAAATTTTCAATGTTTTTTATGGAGGGTAGGGAAAGCCCAGGCTTACATTTAGTATAAATGAAAATTAGTATAAACCACTTTTCCTATTGTAAACAGTAATTAATCCTAATAAATTTTCACCAATTTTTCACGCCTCAAATTTACTATTATACTTGACTATATGCATGGAAAATTTCTTGAGTAATTTGTGTGAGTGAGTGCCCGCAACTTCTTGAGTGACCAGCGACCACCTGGCGACTTTCTACACACTTTTATGAATACATAAGAAATCTATGGATGATGACCCTTCTGCCCAAATGGCTATAAATACAGCAATAAGTTGTTGAGGATGTAGGCAGCATTTAATACAGAGAAAGTTTATTAGAATGACATATGAGTGCTTAAAAACAAAGTAGTATGAGCATGTGGTATATGGAACAAAAGGGGCTGTAGAGAGAATTTTTCGGGGGGAGGGACATTCCCAAATTTTTGATAAAAAATCATACCCTCTCTCCCACATACTGTCCCATCACCCCTCTTACACCAACTTCTCCTAATTTTGCCTTCAGGCGAGGGAGGTCTTGCATGGAGTGAAGGGAGGCAACAGTGGCGGATCTAGGGTACATGTCCTCCCAAACCGAAAATTTCTTAAGAAAAATGGCTTTTTTGCCAAAATTCGATAGAAAATGAGGTTTTTACCTAGTTGTTTCTCAAACCAAATACTGGGTCGAGGGAGGGGGAGGATCATTTTTGTGCTTATCTGCATGGGGTAGATCCGGCACCTTTTTATGTATGTCTAAAAATGCAACAAAAAATATACTATTTTCAATTTTTTACCATATCCAAAAATTATTACATGTGGAAATTCATATAAAAAATTCAAAGAGATGATAAGCCAAATTTGAAACCAAACACGGCGGCGTGAATGATACGAAAAATTGAACATGTGTCGCTGAAATTTTTTTTCTTCTATAAGTTTTCTATCATGTTCTACTGATTTAAAAAACATTGAAGTTTTAGGTGTACCACCTCCGTGTGACCCCTAGAGCACAGGTTTTTTATACCAAAAAGTTTTTTTCGAATTTTACTTTGTGCAAAAAAATTTTGATGCACGAAGGTCCCGAACCTGAGAACTTTGTGATCAATAGTCCACTGCTTTGGCACTACACCACCGAGGCTTGATTTTATAATACGTTTTTTAAAACCAAGTGCTAGTGTAAAAAAGATCGAAAAAATCTATAATTTGTTCTTTTTTCTAAGTCCCGTATTCAAGTAAAAATGAGGTTTTTGGCAAAAAACTTTCCGTATAAAGTTAGTTCTATATCAGAAGCATAAAATATAGAAGGAGTTATCAAAAAATCTTTTAGTAGTGCAGAAATGTAGATTTTTGAAGTTGGGCATCTGAAGCCAAATATGCGGTTTTTAGTCAATTTTTGATGTCGCATATTTCAACGCTGACAAATCGATAAAGCAATATTAATAGCTTATATCCAATGGGCAAAACAGCGTAAGGAAACTAGATGTTTGTTTTGTTTTTGGACGTTCAATTCATTCAAAAATTTATGAAACACTTGAAATAAGAGTTCAAAAATCTAGGAAACACTTGAAATAATTTTTTGTAATCCTATGAAACGACTGAAATAAAATTTTTAAAATTTCTATTTGTTTATTTATATATGTTTTTTGTTTTAGTTTAGATATGAAGCTTCAAAAGCAAAACAAACGCCGCGTTTCTTTGCGCTGCCTTAAAACTACCATTATTAATTGTTTATACAAAATGAATTAATAACGTGATCCTCATTGATTCTGTATTTAAGAATAAGAGTTTTGTTCATAACAGAAATTTTTCACAAAAATTGATTATCTGAGCTGTTCTTTAAATCACGAGTAATAAATTTGAAGTCATTCATATTTTCAATTAATAATCGGAACCGAGCGCCTTCCATCGCTCTTATTTCCGAGTATCTAAGTTCTGCTATGATCTTGAATTTCCTCTAATATTTTCTATTGGATCTAAACCTTTGGGCGAGATCCGTACCGAATTCGAAAACTTGGTTTCGGGATATAAATCTCATTCAATTAGAAATTTCGAGTGTCAGAGAAGAAGAAATGAATAGGAAGCAGCGCAAAGAAACGCGGCGTTTGTTTTGCTTTTGAAGCTTCATATCTAAACTAAAACAAAAAACATATATAAATAAACAAATAGAAATTTTAAAAATTTTATTTCAGTCGTTTCATAGGATTACAAAAAATTATTTCAAGTGTTTCCTAGATTTTTGAACTCTTATTTCAAGTGTTTCATAAATTTTTGAATGAATTGAACGTCCAAAAACAAAACAAACATCTAGTTTCCTTACGCTGTTTTGCCCATTGGATATTTCATGTGTTTCATAAAACTGCGAAGCAGTTTTCATTTTAACAGCTATAATATACTATCGCTTTCAACTGTCAAGAAAAGATGATCATTTTTAATCAAATTTTCGGGATTTAACAAACAAAAACATTAAAAATAGGCGAAGAAACACCCAAAAACGAAAACACATGCGAATCCGCAAGAGGACACACTAAATTTGAAAATATAAATAAATTTTTTAATGTCCAATAACCTTAAAATAGGAATCCCTAATGCAAGACAAACGTACGCCACGCAGGGATATACGATAATTTTTTGGACATTTTATGCAAATTTTTACTAAAAATCGAATTTCACCCAAAATATGAATTTTCACGAAAAAGTGATATTTGACAATGTATTCCATAAAAATTGGTGGTATTATTACATATTGTTGAAAAAAAATGAATGTATAGACAAAAAGTTATAGTATAGTCGATATATGCAATTTCTATCAAAAATGGGGTTTAATGGAAAAAATCGATATTTTACCTCAAAGATGAATTTTCACGAAGAAGTGATTTTCTACAATGTTGTTCATATAATAATAAAAGGTAAATTGAAACATAGCTGAGAAAATATGAATCTTTAGAAAAAAGGTTACAATCAATTTAATGCCAATTTCTATCAAAAAATGGAATCTTTATAAAGAAATCAAGATAAGTTGTAAGAATAAGTGATGAACTGCAAATTTGTTCTTTAAAAAAATTCGCATTAAAATATACTATCAATAGCGACTTTTGAATATCAAAAAAAAGTTAGAATTTTATAAAAAATTTTTTGACATTATTAAAAAAAATTCGCAAAAATAAAATATAAATAAGATTTGTTCAATCGAGTAATTTTTGAGAAATTACAGAACTGAAATAAATATATTTAAAAAAATTTTTGGAAATGATTTTATTCAGAGCAAGATATGACATCTTAAAAGTGATAACTTTTACGATTTTTTGAAAAAAATGCTTATTTTTCAAGATTCAAATATTCGATTTTTCTTCACCATAATATGAAGAATTATAACAAATAAACGAAAAAATAATTTTTTGAGATAGATAAAATTTTTAATAAAAAACAGTTTTTTTCGAAAATCTCGATAAAGTTTGAAAGTTTTATAGTTTGAATGTGAATCCCAAATATCGAGCTATCATTAGGAAGCTCTTAGCCTGAAAAAAATTCTTAAGCAAAAAAAAATTTTCTATCCATCGTCTTGCAAAAATTATTATCAAAAAACGTCTAAAATGGGTGTAGGAACCCCCAAAAACAAAACAAACATACGCATCCCCAGGGGGGATGCGTTAAATATTAGTTAGGAAATTTTTTTTTTGTTTTATGAGTTAAAAATATGTTACGCTAGCACATCGGGGTCGATTTTTGATTATGTAAAAAAAAGTTATAGACATTTTTGTTATGTTATTATGCGAATTTCACGATTTTTGGTCAAAAATCGATTTTTGACCTCATAGATGAATTTTGCCGGGAAAGTGACGTTCTACAAAGTTGTTCCCCATGAAATTTGGAGGCGAAATGACACCTCGCGGTCGAAATTTGACTGTGTAGAAAAAAAAGTTATGATCGAATTTATGCTGAATTGAGTCAAAAATGGAGTTTTTTAGCAAAAAAGTCCGTTTTTGACCACCCAAATGAATTTTCCCGAAAAAATGATGTACTACAAAAATGTTCCCCATAAAATTTGGCAGCGAAATGACGCCTCGCGGAAAAAATTTGACTGTGTAGAAAAAAAGTTATGGTCAATTTATGACGATTTCAGTGAAAAATGGAGTTTTTTAGCAAAAAAATCCATTTTTGACCACCTAAATGAATTTTCCCGAAAAAATGATGTACTACAAAAATGTTCCCCATAAAATTTGGCAGTGAAATGACACCTCGTGGAAAAAATTTGACTGTGTAGAAAAAAAGTTATGATCGAATTTATGCTGATTTCAGTGAAAAATGGACTATTTTAGCAAAAAAATCAATTTTTGATCGCTTAAATGAATTTTCCCAAAAAAGTGATGTTCTACAAAGTTGTTCCCCATAAAATTTGGCGGTGAATTGACACCTCGCAGAAAAAGTTTGACTGTGTAGAAAAAAAGTTATGATCGAATTTATGCTGATTTCAATGTAAAGCCGGATTTTTAGCAAGAAAATCGATTTTTGGCCGCTTAGATAAATTTTCCCAAAAAAGTGATGTTCTACAAAGTTGTTCCCCATAAAATTTGGCGGCGAATGACGCCTTGCTGAAGAAATGTGACCGTGTAGAAAAAAAGTTATAGTCTATTGTATGATGATTTCAATTTAAAGCCAGAATTTTTAGCAATAAAGTCAATTTTTGACCGCTTAGATACATTTTCCCGAAAAAATGGTGTTCTACAAAGTTGTTCCCCATAAAATTTGGCGGCGAAATGACGCCTCATGGAAAAAATTTGACCGTGCAGAAAAAAAGTTATGGTCGATTTTATGCAAATTTAATGTAAAGCCGGATTTTTAGCAAGAAAATCGATTTTTGACCGCTTAGATGAATTTTCCCAAAAAAGTGATGTTCTACAAAGTTGTTTCACATAAAATTTGGCGGCGAAATGACGCCTCGAGAAATAAAGTTGACCGTGTAGAAAAAAAGTTATAGCCGATTTTATGCGAATTCAATGTAAAGAAAGATTTTTAGCAAGAAAATCGATTTTGGACCGCTTAGATGCAATTTGCCGAAAAAGTGATGTTCTACAAAGTTGTTCCCCATAAAATTTGGCGGCAAAATGACGCCTCACGAAAAAAATTTGACCGTGTAGAAAAAAAGTTATAGTCTATTTTATGCGGATTTCAATGAAAAATAGTGCATTTTTATCAAAAAATCGATTTTTGACCCCCAAAAAATTTTTTTTTAAAAAAAGCTCAACGACATTTTCTTAAATCCATTTTTCTGAGTCTATTAAAAAAAAAAGTAAAAAAAAAGTATGTGTAGATTTTGAGGAATCATCCTTGCGAAAGATTCACCAAAAGTCGATTATTCGATTTATGACCATTTTTTACTATTTTAAAAGTGAATCCCAAATATCGAGCTATCATTAGGAAGCTCTTAGCCTGAAAAAAATTCTTAAGCAAAAAAAAATTTTCTATCCATCGTCTTGCAAAAATTATTATCAAAAAACGTCTAAAATGGGTGTAGGAACCCCCAAAAACAAAACAAACATACGCATCCCCAGGGGGGATGCGTTAAATTTTGTAGCTATGTATTAGCGCTAAAAAATAATGCAAGAATCATTAGAATCTGATTTGTTAGTACCGAGATATAGACCCTCCAAGACAGGTGACTTTTTGGTATAAAAAACCTGTGCTCTAGGGGTCACACGGAGGTGGCACACCTAAAACTTCAATGTTTTTTAAATCAGTAGAACATGATAGAAAACTTATAGAAGAAAAAAAATTTAAGCGACACATGTTCAATTTTTCGAATTTTTTTGCTTTAAATCGCGCCGCCGTGCAAAATGAACATCCAAAAATTTTGAAAGAAAAAATTTCTCGCGGGAATATTAATAGAGAGAAGTCAGCAGAAACAAAGCAAAAAAACTATGATGAGCCGATTTTGACTCTATTCACCAGCTCAATTTCATTTTTCAATCAAAAATGGATTTCCGGAGTTCGTTGACGGACTTTTAATGGCGGGATTGAAAACTCGATCATAAAAAAACACAAAAAAATCAGTAAAAAATTGGTTAAAACTATCTACAGAAATTTAATAAAAAATGATCCACCAATTATTGTAACCAACTCAATATATCCAACAAGAGAGACATCTGCCGCAACTTATACCCGGATTACTATCACTTTATTCAATGACTACCCTTATTCTCATGACAACCTCTGAAGGCCTTCTTCTTCTCTGAGCGCGAAAAAGGCGGAGTTTTCGACCGAGAATGACCAGTCTTACTAGGAATAATGATCAACGTTTCCAAATAGGAAAGAAAATTTTTTTTATCAAAAAATGCAACAAAAAACAACAAGTCATAAAATAAAAAAGAACAGAATTGTAAATTCTATAAAAATCTTGTTCATATGATCCAATGGAGATTGAACCAAGGACCTATAAAGATATCATAGTTGAGTGGATAAAATGCTAGGGAAACTTTTTTATGTGTAAAATTTTATATAGCAATATGTCGTTTAGAGCTATTTGAGAATGCTGAACATGATGGCCAAAAAGTTTTGTGTGCCAAATTTCAGGAAGTTCACAAATGAAATTTTTCACTTAAAAAAAAACATCGCCATCATGTTCAGCACCCTTGAAAAGCTTAAACGACATCCATCAAGCCAGTATTAAATTTTTACAAGTTTTCATGTTAAGTTGCACATTTTCCCTGAATCAGGGAAAATTGCCTAGATCAGTAAAATTTTTCAAAATATGAAAATCTTTATGTAATTTAACAAAATCAAAGTTTCAATTGGCAATGGGCTTAGAAATAATGATAAAAGTATCAAATTTGATGAAAAATTATTTATTCTCAAAAAATGTAAAAAAGCCACAAAGTCAAAAAAGGATAGAAAAAATGAGTCATAAAGTTGGCAATTAACGCTTTTTATACGGAGGAGATTTTCGTTTTTTTCTTTTTATAGACTAGCGCTAAAAAGGATGTACCGAAGTGCTTTTCCAATCATCAATCATAGGCTTATGTGGAGAATGGGGTTAAGTACCACAAAATTTGTTTACACAATAGCGGTTTTTGTTTCTTTTTATGAGTAGGCAAGGCATATATAAGGTTTAAAAAGTTTTTGTTACACACAAAGCGATAGTTCCAGTGACAAGTGCTCTTGTTTTTTTATTCACTTTTCAATGTCCTTGAACATTCAATTCCTTGAACAGCACACAAAATTTTTGCCTTTTATGAAAATTTTAGGAGTTTTTGAGAGATTTAGGTCAAAAAAATTTTAAAAATGGATTCCCGAACCCTAAAAATGCTTCCCTGACCGGTAAAATTTCGAAGTTAGTTCATTTTCACTTCAATACACACATCGATTTCCATGAATCAGGGTAAGGAAAGCATTTTCAGAATTCGTGAATGCGCGCAATTGATTCTCCGCATAGAAATACCCCTGCAGGGATTATTTTTTTTTAAATTTCCGGCCCAAAATCATGTAAAAAATCATAAAAATCCACCTTTTTTTAAAACACCCTGTATTTCTAGTCATGTTGTCGACAACCACGCTTTTTGCCCCTAAAAGTTCAAAATCTATTAAGCTAAAATAATTTTTGCATAGCATATTTTGTTCGAAATTTTGATAGTTTGGAAATTTGTTGATTTGTTCAAATTCATTTTTTAAATATAAAAATCCCAGTTTTTGCAAACAAAGAACAACTTTTTTGCGCATCTGATTTGCATTTTGAATAATATACAAACTTTTCTCCACCGAAAATTTGTCTGCCAAGTAAGATGAGTGAAAAGTTGCCATCTCATTTTGAAACGCTAATTTAAAGTGACAACAATGGGAAGAAAAAATCGTCGAAATTTCGAAAAATCCCGCCAAAAAATTTTGGATAAAAGGGAAATCCGACACAAATGAGGTTTTCGATGAAGTGTGAGGAAGAAAAGTGAAAGGGTGGAAAATGAGCCGCTTAGTAATTTGTAAGTCCAAATTTAGTGACTTCTGGAGAAACGGAGCGATTTTTAATGAGGCGTAAAAATTGGCAAAAATTTAAAATTCCTAGGGGTACCTCGATTGTTCTGGGGTACATTAGAGGTGCCTAGGGAGTAACTCAGATGTTCTAGGGTACAAACAAGATTGGAATCGTTGTCGTTTTATCCAAAAATTCAAGAAAAAATAAATAATAATAAAAAAAATGAATTTTTTTTGAAAATTTGCACAAAATATTTTTACAATCATCCATCTGGCTCAGCTGGTACAGAAAAACAACCTTGACTATATCAAAAATGGCAACATGTGAGTGAAAAATTAGCTCAACAGAAAAGAATGAAACTCGAAAATTTGATGACATGCATGAATGACAGATGGGAACATAAAAAAGAAAATGATACAAAGCAAATAAATTTTATTATGTATGAGGAGTTTTTCTTTCCTAGTTTGATGTTTTTGAACCGGTTTTCAAAGTTTTTAGAGCTTGAGTAACAAAAAATATTTAAAAGAAATCAACTTTTTGAACAACAAGAAGATCAAGATTTGAAATTTTTTTAAATTTCAAAAAATGAGTATAAAAAACGAATTTTCAATTATTTTTCATGAAAAACGGATATTACCATCGTTTCAGTGTACTTAATTTATTTTAAACGATATTCATATGTCGATATTTTGAAAATCCTCCCTGATTCAGGCAAATTTTCCTAATTCAGGGAAGATCTGTGTGTTGATACGAAGTCTTGCAACAATTCAAAAATATGGCATAATGGATATCGTTTGGAGCTTGTCGAGAATGCTGAACAAAACAATGGTGATATTATTTTAGGATTAAATAATACAACCTGATGACTGAAAAATGACCTAGTTTGGCAACAATCTTTCTGCACGCACCATTACCAAATAAGCCAAAATCGCCAATTCTTCTTTACCGTTTCCGCTGTAAGTTAGCCTAATTTGTCTTGTATACGCGCAAACGCGAATTACTCATTATCCTCAAGAAGGTTTGAATAATCACTTAAGAAATCGTTAAGTTCGTGAAGTGGTCGCGCACCGTTTCCTTCGAATCATCAGTGGCTGTGCCCATTAAAGAGAATAACAGGACAAAAAGATTTTTGGCCTCAACCCGCCAAAACAAATCATGCGCAATCGGAAACTGTCCGCGAATGGCGTGCGTGGTGCTTGACCCTTTAATAGCAATTTTCACACATACAAAAGTTGGGGTGAGTGGGCAAACTTTTGAGATTTTTGAAGGTTTTTAAAGAACAGAAAAATGTAAAGAATTTCAAGTTGCTAGATATGATCGAGAGCATGGTCCTATTCTCACCCATATAGTGATTCAACCATTAAACCAGATACAAGGATCCTCTCCATGCCATGTGATCACCACATACACACACGAAACTCGAACCCTGTACCTTTAGCTTAAAGAACAGCACTCTATCTAACTGCGCTATGCGACCTTATTTTAGTGTTCTTTCTTTTTATAAACTGAAAAAAGGTATAAACTGAAAAAAGCCAGTGGCGTACGCAAAAACATGAACAAATCGCCCAATGTCGCTGCAAAAAAGATATTCATGGTATTGTTTGCATATAATGCAATAAATAGAGGTAAAAGTCATATTAAATAAAATATGAGACATGGCCAGCCTTACGGCCAAATTTCCAATTTTTTATACACTGTAAATTAGCTAAGCATCGCATCCGTCGTCTTAATGTCACATTTAACTCTTACTAGTCTCTAATTAAAGCGCGACGACAAAATGGCATTTTGAATAAGATCATGATAAGATCTAAGCTCATGAGACATGGCCAGCCTAACGGCCAATTTATTGATGGTCGCGGCGATGTGTGCAACAGAATGCGCGAAATCCTATCAAACTGACTAAATTGACCATGAAATTTGCATAAAATTTAGGAAATTGGAAAATTGAAAAAAACGAAGTCTATATTTCAAAGACGACATATTTTAGAGGAGGAAAAAATTAAAGCGAGAAAAAGGGGAGAAAAATATATTTAGAGGAGGAAAAAAATTATAAATTTTGGGGATCAATAGACAAAATTTTTGCGATTGTACAATTTTTTTATAACAAAAAGCTTGCTAACTGACACTGCTTCGTTTTACATCAATAGCATCGGCGATTTCATATTTCTTAAAAAACTTGATCAACACCGATTCCCCTAACTTTTATCAAAACTCCCCCTAACCATAGCCTAAGAAAAGAAACTAATAATACCGATCCTAGAAATGCCTCAAGCAAGAAAACAAGTCTCTTATTTTCAATTTCTTTCTCCTTCCCTCCTACCCCAGTCTTTTATGAAGGTTGTGTTGCCAATTAAATTGGAATTAAAGTCTCATCATTCCTCCGTAGTGTGCTAGAAAAACGCAA
>JAQGBS010003634.1:0-11248 GCA_034698545.1 Acrobeloides obliquus
TTTATTTTGCATTACTTCAATGACTATACCATTTTATTGCCGTTACAAAGTCTTTTGCAAGTTTGTATCAAGTCAATCGGTGGTAGCATTAGTGGTCAATGGGAGCACCCCTTCCCTCCCCCCCCCCCGACGAAATTGGCAAATTTCGAAAAACCCTTTCCCAAACTATGCTACTATGTCTATTTTATCATTTTTTTTAAAAAAATTTTAGAGGAGAATTTCTTAGTGTCTACCGTGTTAGTAAGTTATATTTAATTGTTAGCTTAATAACACTATCATTCGGAATTGCTTTTGCTTTATCCTCTTTACCCAATGAAAAATATATGAAAGAAACCATACGAATTTTAAAATCAGGAATATTTTTAAATGAAAATGGACGACTACCTATTTTTGCAGTCTCTGATTTGGTAAAATTAAAAAAAAGTTTTTTGAAAATGTGCATTGATTTTTTAGGCAAACCCGTTTTTTATTGTAGCAACTGTTTTAATCACAAGTTTGGCTACATTATCTTATGTGATCATAATATTTTTGGCGTCCAAAATTTACAAAAAGTTGCTATCAAAGCAGGCATACTTATCACCTAGAAATATTAGATATCATAGAGAAATTAATAGAGTATTAATAGTACAAGTAAGTTGGAAAGACATTTCCCCTATCCCCTTTCCGAAAATTAGGAACTATATAGTAAAACCCAATAAACATATATAGTGTATTTCGAGCTCTAAGATTAAATCGTTAGACGATAATTGAGGTGTCCGAGAAACACAACAATGACCGTTACAGATCGTCCGTAATGATAAGGAATGACCTAATACGAAATTTATTTCGAAAATTGAAATTAATGCCCCTCCCCCATCAACCGATTAATTTACGCCACTGCAATAGATTGTTAAATATTTCAGGCAATTACACCAGTTTTCACTGGAAGTCTTGCTATTGGTGGTGCCGTATTAATTATGATATTAAAATTAAAAATCAGTGGTTTAGCCTTGCTAACAAGCTTACCCTTATCTTATAACTGTATGGTGAATCCATTGTTTGCAATTTTCTTGGTCAAAACTTATCGATCAGCAGTCTTTCATCCGAGAAAATATCTTTTTACTGTGCCACCGAAAAATCATAATCACTTATATGTGTCAACGCTTAATCGTGATTCTAGTTAATAATAAAAAATTTACACACGATTTTATTGAAAATCAGGCAAAAATTTATTTCTAACGTGTTTTTGAAAAAACATGAAAAAAAATTGATCCCTTCAGTGCTATTTTTTGCAGCAAAAAACAAATCGGCATCCGAGATGGAAATTACGACAGTACGGCGTTACTATAAGCACTGTCGTACGACACAAAATGCACTGTCGTGTCACGACACGACAAAACTATAAATTCCGTTGTAATTTACTTTGTTCGACGCTAGCAGAAAAGTGCTATTACGACGGCTTTTCCTACATGATTTTCTAATTACGACTGACGCAAGCAGACATTCGACCAACCAGCATCAATTTTTACTAGTTGTAATGACCCCATATTGACGGGAAGGTCGATATTACAACGACCATTACGACAACTTGCGTCAGCTTTTTCTGGCTGCTTGCGTCATTATAACAGCTAGCGTCAGCTAGTGGCGAGCCTCGGTTCTAAGAACAATAAAAAGAAAATCTTAGAAACGTTGCAGACAGACAGATCCAAAATTTTTCATTTTTTCAACAAAAATAGTAATTTTCGGCTTAAAAACGACTTTTTTCGAAATGATCTCTAGATGGGGATGGGGGGGGGGGCTCTAGGAACCTCCACAACGTTGTAGAAGTTCCGTATTTCGTTATGGAACCTATTGTGGAAGTTCCTAGAGCCGTAGGGGAGGGGGGGGGGGGTCCCGTAGATCCCTTTGATGAGTTTTCCCAAATTTGAGACATACTTTTTTGGACTCAGGACAAAATTTTGAGTCAATTCCCCCACTCTCCCTAAAAAATAGGACAGAAAAAAAGTTAGCCTGGACACAGTTACAGACAAACATTTATCTTTTGAAGAGTATAATAATTTTAGAATTATCACATGTCTTCCATGTTATAGAAAAAATGGGAGTAATCTTCTATAAAAATTATATTCTTAGTAAATCTTCTACGTAAAAGATGTGGAAATTTAAGACAAAGTATAATTAAAATGTATTTAACCGACTATTTACTTTGTCTGAATTTTTTCATGCAAACATGTTTATATGTGTTAAATTGTTATATAAAGTTATAATCTTGAGAGATGCTACATCTATGTCTTCTTGATCAGCAATGATGTCTAATCAAACGACAAATTTTACAACATCGACTGATGCGATGATAGAGGAATCTGATGATTTGCTTCGAATATTTGCTGCTGTGTCTTACACACTACTCTCATTCGTGTCTCTAATAGCAAATCTATTGTTATTAGTTGTTTTTATCGTGGTAAGGATGTTATTAAGGTGTAGCCAAAATCTGAAGGTCTAGTTGTTAGGAAAAAAATTGACCTCCTTCTTGAGTTAAGGTAACACCTTAGGGGATCCCCAGGCGCAGGGTGACAGAGTTCACCAAATTCCTGCATGATTCAGCTGAACTGATGGAACCCTGACGTAGGCTGACAGTGCTTCCGGCGTTTTCGGCAAAATCTCGTAACTTCACCTATAATCGCGCCTCGCAGCTTTGGTTCTGTTGCCAGCACCTTAACCACTCGGCCACCTGGATGCTTGCTTCGCCTGTCTCCTCCTTGTTAACTCAAAAATCGCAAAATTGAGATTATGGGCACCCTTTAAGCCATTTGAAAGCGAATATTTTAGGGTCGAAAACGATTCGGTAAAGTGTCTTTTTTCATTATTTCATGGCAAGCTCTTTTCTGTGACTTTATCAGTTTATTATACCAATTTATCCAAGCTATTCCGACTACTTTTTCGACCAAACAACCCTATACTAGTGATGTAATGCTGTACATCGGAACACTTGACACTATAGGATATAATGGATTTCTCTTCTTTATGTTCGTTTTAACAATTAGTAGATTGACCGTATTCTTTTTTAAGAAGTTGGATGAGAAAGTTTTTACATCACCTGGAATATTTATGTAAATTAGAAAGAAAAAATTTTAGAAAAAAAAATTAATATTTTAGAGTGATTTCAGTTGTTTGGTTGTTAACATTGGCTTTTACCGTAACTTTAAACTTTTTCGGTTGTTGGAAAGAGTTTACCACGAATGGTGAGTATCATAACTGTACAAGGAGGGGGTACTGGCGCCAGTACCCCCTTGTTCAGCTATGGTGAGTATAAAAGGGTGGCAATCTTTCGAATCAAAATTCAACCAAGAGGAACCTTTTTATAGTGCCGGATTTTCGTTTTCGTTCCCCTCTTTTCACTTTTATTTGAAGCTAAATATGATTTTAGGATATCACGTTTTTCAAGTATGCAATCTCGATTGGTCATTAATCCCTTCAGAAAATATTACATTATTTGTTCAAAATTTCTTAGACAAAGTATACAATTTATTATGATTTCTTACGAAACTTTCACATTTTAGTTCCATTACTACACCGCCAATTATATACCTCTCTTAAACTTGATCATTTACATAGTAATTTTCGTAGAATTGAAACTGAAAATTACCCATCGATTACGCAGAATACCTATCGTAAAAACCACACGGAAGAAAAGTTTTAAACAAGAATTTAGTATACTTATACAGGTAAATTTAATAACAAATATCAAACATGAAGTCATAACAAGGGGTGACATAATTTTATGGGAAATCAATTGCACGCATTCCCGAAGCGTAAAAACGATTCCCTGACCCTGATCCAGGGACGAGGTGGGTATATTAAAGCTAAAATGAACTAAAATTCGAATTTTCATCAAAACTCCCGTTTTTGGACACTGCAAAAAGAATTGGCTCCCAGCAGGATCGAACCTGCGGGCCCAAGTTGCTTAACTCGTCAAATCGGATAGGATCGCTCTTTACAGGGGTCGGGGAACTTTTTTAAGAATATGGTTGGAAATAGACTCTAACTAACGTAGGTAGTTGATATAAAACGAAATCTTAAAACATATTTCATATGGGTACATTATTCGTAATTATTCTAAGGCCGTGTGGCGCAATGGATAGCGCGTTGGACTTCGAATCCAAAGGTTGTCGGTTCGACCCCGGTCACGGTCAATAATTTTTTGGGTTAAAATTTTTTCAACGACAAAGGATCAGGGAATTTTTTAGGATTGTGGCTGGAAATAGACTTTAGCTCAGTGGTAATGTACTTGACTTTGAGTTTAAAAGATCAAGGGTTCGATTCCCCTATTGAAATAGCTGTTTTAAGTCTCTAGTTTTTTTTAAATCGTCCCGAAATATTCGAATAGAAATTTTTAGAGCGGAATTATTTGTTGTGTATTTGTGCTGGAAAATTTGCTTTATTTTCTTCCTGGTGGCCGTGGACTGCAGTTTACAACCATCGCACAAACATGGATGGATATTACTTTACATACCATGCATGCGGTCGTTATTTTCTCCTTTAACACTTTAGCTAGAGACATCCTAAAGAGTGTCATAGGAAAAGGACAGATCTCATCAATACATTCAATCATGCCGACTAGCTTTATAAAATTACCGAATAAAGTCACTGTTGCGGCACATATGAAGTTGACTTCTGTTAACATGTACAAAAACGCTGATAAATAAGCAAACCATATAGATCATAGGCGTAGTTAGGGGGAGGGTTCATAGACCGACAGCCGTGAAAACGTAGGGGTCCCGCATATGTTTTGAACAATTTTCGAAAAGTTCTCAAAATGGGCCTAAAACCGATAAACCCTCGAAATTAAGACCTAGCTCAGGGAGCGAAAAATGGGTGATAACATCCCAAATTCACCTACCCATGAGTGTGTTGGGTGATTCCACCCTGGGTGGTTTTGGGTGATGGCACCTTTTCACCCCCTAATCTAGCTACGCCTATGTTATAGATTTATTTGTTGTATATTATTTTTTATTCAAATTCATATTATTATTAAATTTAAAAAATCTATTTAACGGTTGTCATTCTTGTAAGGCCATTCATAGGAGCTACGGCCGGTTCGCTTCTAGTCCTCGTTTGTCTCCCATGGTTACCTTGCGCAATAGCTATATTTTCGATCGAAACCGATTGTCGGCATAGAATTTCTCGCAACTTCTGTTTCGCCAATGACGTGAATGTGAAAACTACGATGGAATGAATAGTGTTGAGTAAAATTTGAGCCCAGGTCTGAGCGAAAGTAACGAAATAAAGTATATCTCCACTTGGATACCCGAACCAATCACCGATGTTAAAAGCTAAATCTTCGAGTTCAAATGCTAGACATATCAACACGCTCTAAAAATACACAATTACGATATTATTAGGCTTTCCCTGAATCAAGGAAGGGTTTTTCGCTTCGAAAATATCAAATTCAGATTCTCCACATGTTTTTACTCCTAGACGAGTCTTTTCAAGAAAAAATTTTTGAAAATTTTTCATGTGAGTGCCCCCCCCCCTTATTGTGTAGTAGCTCCGAATTCTAGATACGAATTTGGGTATAAAACTTACTTGGATCAAAATATTGATTTCCTTTTTAGAATTTTGTTTAGCAACCGTCATTTTTTTACGAAATTGAATTAGATAAATTATATTGAACTTGATTTCAATAAAAATGAGTACATAGATCAATAGCATAAACCTTGGCAAATGAAGAGAAGTTAGTTCGGCAAACTAAAATAATCGGAAATGTATCAGAAGAATCATTTTTAAATATACTTTCACACATGAAATAGAGGGTGTACCGCCTCACCACCTCATCATCAAAAATTTTAAAAACATTTCTCTTAAAAAATCAGCCTCCCGAAGGCCTGTCTGAAAATTCGTAAGGAGAGCTTTATGATTTTTGCCTCGTTCAAAAAATTTTTCAAAACCTAGAAAATTGTCCCTTCTGCTGGTATTAAGATCTTTTTAAGATTCATCTATATTGTAAGGTGCAATGTTGCCCCCCACCCCCAAACATATCACCACCTCGCCCGAGACTGTATCTCCCCCTATTCCATGTGTGTATACTTTTATCAAAATTTGCAAGATTGAGTAATTTTTCGAAAGTTTCGGAGATGCTGGATCTTTATTAGCGAGGTGGAACCCTATAAATTTTATGCATTTATTTTACTATGGATCATAGCTAGACCTTCAGCATCAAACGTTTTCATGCGTCCAAAATAATTGATGAAGATTGTAAATAGAATCACAAAAGTCCATATAAACGCGATCATCCTAAAAAGCTTATAAAAATACAACCGTCACGCTTTTCATCAGAGCTTGTCGACATTTTAATCTTTTTTAGGGTTTGTTGTTTTATTGGATGGGTATCATACATCGGCAAGATGGGAGGGGAAGCGCTCGATAAGAAGTCTCTCTAGTCTCCCTCCAGTCTCCCAAGCTTTCGATTAAAAAAAAGGTCGATCGAAGGTTGTCGAGAAGGTTGTATGAGAGGGCCACCTGAAAAAACGTCATTTTTAATTACTAATTTCCGGAATTAATCGGTCAACGAGCTCAAGTTTTCTTTAGGCTTATCAATTGGTCGAACCAAGGCATTATTATTTTCTAACTTCTCGATCCTAATTGGTCCAAAAAATCGCCACTTCAGCTTCTTGTTTTTCCCATTTGGTAGTCTGGGATTGTAAAGCATAACTCTCTGCCCCACATGATACTTATTCTCAATCGCTTTCTTGTTTTTGTCGTAATAGTATTTGAATTTGCGTTGTCGTTCAAGCGTATTTCGAATTTTTGTGGCGACGTTCCCTGGATTCTGAGCGATCATCCATTGGTAATCTCCCAAATCTACCATGTACTTTGTGGGGAGAAGGCTTGAATCGAGCTCTGGTGGAAAAGAAACATCTTCGACAATTTTCTTTTCCATCATGAGAAAGGTCTTCCCTATTTTTTCAATGAGAGATTGGGGGAGATAGGAACTCGTCTATGTATGGCTTCTTATATTTTGTTCTGACAAAATTGTAAGAAAAAATCGAGCATTATTTTTTTAGTACCGAATGTGTTCCATCTTCATGCATGAATTTGGCATAGGCTCTAATGGAACGAAGAGGATGGAACGATACGAATGAAACGACATAATGGAACGAAACCAATCAGAAATCCTCATTCGTATCGTTTCGTTTCATTCGAGTCTATGCCATGAACTCGAGCCATCTACAGTCAAATCTAGCAATAGTGACTCCCGGGGTCACTATTGCGAGGTTTGAATGTATGACTGTAATCCTTACATGTAAAGATATTTTGGTATAAATAATGGTTCGGCAAATTTCAAAATAAACACACAAAATCGATTTGCTGTCAACAGAAAAGCATGAAATAGAAACGAATTATAATAAACTGTGTCCATCGCATTGAGATATTGAAGGGTTGTATCACTGTAGATTTGATTCCCGACAAAAGTTGTTGGTATAGCCACCAACAAATTGATAAAAATCAAACTGATCAAATCACTTATCAACATTTGAAATGTGATGATAAAAAATGGCATTTTCATAAATTCTTTTCGACCCTATAAAAAGCAACAACAAAAAATTTTGAATCTATGCATTTTTGTTTTTACCTTGATTATCACAGCTAACAATAAAATATTAGCCGTTAAAGAAATTAGAGTGAAAACTAAATATGAAGTCGCACCAAACATTCTAATCCAAGTTTTTACTCGATGATCATCTTCCATTTTGATAATCTAACACTTCAGTGCACGATAGTCACGTGTATTTATTTCAAAAGAACTTTTCACGCTGAAAAGCTGGCGCAAAATGAAGAAGAAATCTAACTCTACAACACCAAGGTCACCGATTTTGCAAATTTTATTTTTCGTGAATAAAACGTTGCGTTGTAGAGTTAGATTTCCTCTTCATTTTTGCGAAAAAATTTCTCAAAATCTCTTAACTTGGCAGAGGAGTAGCATTTTGAAAATTACATATTTTTCAGAAAAATACTTTTATTGCCTGATTTTCAATATTAATTTATTATTGAAACGAAAATTCAAAAAAATTTTTAAAAATAAAAAAAATTTTTCTTCAAAATCCTGAGGTCGTGATTTCTGAGAAATTACTAGATTATAGCATGTGTTATGGCTGATATTTAAAATTTGATTAATCTTGAGGGAACCTAAGTAACGCTAGGCTACGCCGTAGTCAAACCAAAGTCGATTGATTAACAAAATTAAATTTGTAGAAGCTTGAACTTTCGAAGCCTAACAAATAGTCAAACCCCCACAATAGTGACCCCCTTTTCGCTCTGTGTATTGAAACGAAAACTTAGATCAAAACAAACTTCACACTTGATTATATCTGACAAGGAACCATATCCAACTGTCAGGTCAAAACATATGCCAAAATGAATTTTATGTTAAAGAGCACCAAAAAATACATCGAAAAACGTGGAAAATTTTTCCCCATGAAACACCTCTGTGAACTTGAAGGCCAAAATGTGTTATTTTGGGTCATTTAAGTTTACTTTGAAACAATTCGGCCATCAAAACGATAGAATATAGTCAAGAGAAGCCCTGAAAATACGCCAGAAATCTTAGCAAAGTTCGTAGATAACGTTGTAGGGGTCCCGCATATGTTTTGAAAATTTTTCGAAAATTTTGAAAAAAAATTTTTCAAAATGGACCACGAAATACAGATCTAGCTACGCCTATGGTATAGATTTATTTTTTGTATATTATTTTTATTAAAATTATATTATTATTAAATTAAAAAATCTATTTAACGGTTGCCACTCTTGTAAGGCCATTCATAGGAGCTACGGCCGGTTCGCTTCTAGTCCTCATTTGTCTCCCATAGTTACTTTGCGCAATAGTTGTATTTACGATCGAAACCGATTGTCGGCATAGAATTTCTCGCAACTTCTGTTTCGCCGATGACGTGAATGTAAAAACTACGATGGAATGAATAGTGTTGAGTAAAATTTCAGTCCAGGTCTGAGCAAAAGTAACGAAATAACCTATATCGCCACTTGGATAGCCGACCCAAGCACTTATGTTAAAAGCTAAATGTTCGAGTTCGAATGCTACACATATCAAAACGCTCTAAAAATGAGTGTTTTAAGGGGATCATTTTCAGAAAAAATGTTTGAAAATTTTTCATGTGAGTGCCCCCCCCTTATTGTGTAGTAGCTCCGAATTCTGGCTACAACTTTGGGTATAAAGCTTACTTGGATCAAAATATTGATTTCCTTTTTAGAATTTTGTTTAGCAACAGTCATTTTTTTACGAAATTGAATTAGATAAATTATATTGAACTTGATCTCAAGAAAAATGAATACATAGATCAATAGCATAAACCTTGGCAAATAAAGAGAAGATAGTTCGTCAAACTAAAATAATCAGGAGTGGGCAGTATAACTTTTCATACAATTGTGGTTCGTACGAACTTTTTGTACAGTTATTTTTCGTACGGTACTTTTCGTACGATCACCTTTCGTAAATCACATTTCGTACAGCACAATTTTTGTACAACACTCTTCATATAATTATTTTTCGTACGAAATTTTCGTACATGTATTTTTCGTACAACTATTTTTTGTTAGTACAACGAAAAGTTCTTACGAAAAATAATTTTACGAAAAATTCTGTACGAAAAATGTTTGTACTAAAAAACTGTACGAAAATCCATGCAAACCACAATTGTACGAAAAGTTATACTGCCCAGGAATGCATCAGAATAATCATGTTTAAATATACTTTCACACATAAAATAGGGGGCGTACCACCTCACCACCTCATCATCATCAAAAATTTTAAAAACATCTCTTCATAAATTAGATCCTCTCGAAGGCCTATCGGAAAAAATCTTAAGCTGAACCTTATGATTTTTGTCCCGTTCAAAAAATTTTATTCAAAACCTAAAAAAATTGAAAAATTGATACTAAAATTCGTAAAAAGTCACCCCTCATCATGTCCTCTTCTGTCTCTCCCCCCCCCAACATATCATCAACTCGTCACTTTGAGATTGTACCTCCCCTTATTCCATGTGTATATACTTGTATCAAAATTTGCAAGATTGAGTAGTTTTTCGATAGTTCCGGAGATGCTGGATCTATGACAGCGAGGTGGAACCCTATAAATTTTATGCATTTATTTTACTATGGATCAAAGCTAGACCTTCAGCATCAAACGTCTTTGCGCGTCCAAAATAATTGATGAAGATTGTAAATAGAATCGCAAAAGTCCATATAAACGAAATCATCCTAAAAAGATAAAAATACCACCGTCACGCTTTTCATCAGAGTTTGTCGAAATTTTTTATTGCTTATCTTTTTTAGGGTTTGTCGGCCTATTTTATTGGATGGGTATCATACATCGACAAGATGAGAGGGGGAGCGCTCGATGAGAAGTCTCCCTCCAGTCTTCCAGGCTGTCGTTTAAAAAAAGGTCGATCGGAGGCTGCCTCTCTTCATTCGTTTCGTTCGAGTCTATGCCATGAACTCGGGCCACCTACAGTCAAACCTCGCAACTTCCGGGGGTCACTATTGCGAAGTTTGACTGTATGACCGTAATCCTTACATGTAAAGATATTTTGGTATAAATAATGGTTGGGCAAATTTACAAATAAACACACAAAATCGATTTGCTGTCAACAGCAATACATGAAATAGAAACGAATGATAATAAACTGTGTCCATCGCAGTGATGTAGTGAATAGTCGTATCACTGTAGATTTGATTCCCGACAAAAGTTGTTGGTATAGCCACCAACAAATTGATAAAAATCAAACTGATCAAATCACTGATCAACATTTGAAATGTGATGATAAAAAATGGCATTTTCATAAATTCTTTTCGACCCTATAAAAAGCAGCAACAACAAAATTTGAATCTATACATTTTTGGGCACTATAACTTTTGTCACGAATTGAGTTTGTCACGCTAACTTTTGCCACGTCATCATAAAACTATAACTATTGTCACCTAAAATCGATTGCGCGTATCCCTGAAGCGTGAAAATGCTTCCAAAAAATTTTTCAGAGATTAGTCTCTAATTCTTACCACCTTTTAAAACACGATTTCTGTAAAAATCGACCTTTGGTCTAAAACCGAGTGTACACTTTTTTGTGACTTTTCCCGAAAGTGGGTTACCCTATTGTTTTCGACTATGCTGAGTCCGAAAAACGCAAAATTTTGATGGATTTCATGATTAGATTTTTCTGTGCCGCCATCCGGTATATTGCTCATGTCCTTATCAAGATCA
>JAQGBS010003635.1:0-11248 GCA_034698545.1 Acrobeloides obliquus
AAACTTTTGAGTTACTAATTTTATTTTTTACTCTGTTCCACAAATAAACTATTAGCATAAATATTTTAACAACCCAAAAGTTAAAGATCTTTAAAAAACGCAAAAATGAAAACCGAGTTGGTGTATCCACCAAATATTATATAAAGCCATTGGTATTCAATTAATTAGATTTGAAAAGTCATAAAGCCAAAACGCATTCACAAATTTCGAGAGTAAAATTATAAAATTATGCGTAGAAGCCCTCGGAAAAATCGCCTATCTTCACGAATTAAGCACGGAAACTTTTTTACTTTAAACTGGGGGAGGGGAGTGGTACAAGCAGGGAAAATTTCGAAAAATTCCACAGGTTATTCGAACTTTTTCTGATGCCCTATACCCTCAATATCCAAAATACTAGCTGTTGTCAATACACCACCTTTCTGTACTCAAATCCGAAAAAGATACTTAGTTTCGGTTTACTGCAACGACCCACCCCATCCAGAAAATCTTTGCTACTCTTTCTCGAGCTCAATATCTTGAAATTCAGATTTGTGCTGTATTTCTCTAATATCTGCCAGAATTTTGGGTATAGGGAAATTGATCAAAACCCTCGGGAACCGATTCTCTGATCGCTATCCCCCAGTATAAAGTAAAAAGTTTTTACCGCGCTGACTTGGATGAGATTGACGATTTTCCGGACTTTTAATCATGTTTCCATACTTTTGCTCTCTACTGTATATATAGGATGAGGTGAAAAAAATGATAATAATTGTGATTTTTACATGAATTGGTAGTACAGGAATTATTCAGCATGGTTCGTAAAAACTTCGAAAAGTTTTTTCTTATTTATTATTATTTGAATTAAATTAAATAAACTTTATAAACCAAAACTTATTAGTAAATTAAAAGATGGAACGAAATGATTTTAAAAATTTTTAGATTTTACTTTTCTTGGAACATTTGGAGTCAATAAGTTTGACAACATCATCACATCCATTGCATCCAACAGCAACAATTTTTAGATAGTTGCTGTTTAGTCCAACTGGATCTGTATATCCGTATGGTGATTCAAACACACTTCCGTTTGTATCTTGCATGTGATAATATTGAGCTTCCTCCCACTCTTCTTCATAAGTTGCACCATACATAAAGCAAATTTTGTCTAAATTTTTTTTTGATTGTGATTTAAAAAGGTCGATTTGTGGAAAAAATCCAATTTTATAAATCGAAAAAGCTTGATCACAGAATCCTCAATTTTTTCTCAATTTTATACCACTTTGTCTATACCATTGGAAGAGAATAGTAGAGGCTGCTTTTTTATAGGTCTAAAAAATCCGAATTTTTGTGATTTTTCAAGCAAATTTTCGCCACAAATTTTTTAAAATATTTCCAAAACAACTCTATATGAGGGGTTTTGATGCCTTTAATCGATTGCACGCATTGAAAATCGTGAAATCGCTCCCCATTATTCTGAATCAGCCCAAAAACCTCGAAAATCGCAAAATATAATTCTTTGGCTGATTCATGATCAGGATAGCGATTTTACGATTTTTCAATGCGCGCAAACAATTTCTCGCATAGAAGGCCCTAAAGGGTTGTTTAAGAATAAATCTAGAAAAAAAATTCTGCAACAAATCGCAAAAATTCGGTTTTTAGCCATCATTACTTTCACAATACGGAATCAATTGTAGATAAGCGTCTTTATTTGGCTGATTGGTATAACAAGTTCGGTTCTGTGTACAAGCACATAGATTTGGACAACCATCTGTAGTATCCAAATTTAAAGCAGATAGTCCGGTATTCCATGTAACGATTGGATTTGAATTATTTGTTGGTGTGAAGAAGTATTTCTCTACATCTTTACTGCCTTCACATTTGTATATCTCTGAAAAATGATCACTTGAAAAAATAAAATCGATTAGTATCAAAAAAGCATTTTCTGAAGAAAGCTTATAAAAAATCATCACTCATAGTGCAGTAGCAAGCAGTACACCTTACAATCAAATGATAGAGGGTTCGATCTTGTCAGGATATAAAAGTTTATTAACAGTATTTTAACAACAACTTTTTTGAACGGTCATTAAAATTTTTGACTATAGTGGAATCGAACATTCAACCATTTTAATGTAAAGTGATGCGCTTGCCAATGAACCATGGATAATGAATTTTGTTATCTTGGTGATAAAAATGACCTGGGATTTTTAAGCGTAGGGGAATCAATTCCTGCAGGGTTTGAGCATTTTAAAATTTCCATCCTCCTGTAACCCTTTACTACCCTTTCCTATATTCAATTCCGCGAAATTAAACTTTGCGGGCCAATGCCCGCCAGGATTTTAGGGTATAGGTTGTCAGAGAAATATCAAAATCGCTTAAAAATTGCGAGGATTCCCCGTTCGGAAAACCCCGGTATAAAATAAAAAGACATTTTCGCGCTGAGTTGGGGAGATATCGAGCGATTTGTCATAGAGTTTTCAATACTTTTTGGCAGCTTCTTTATGTAAGCGCAAAACTTACTGGTAGGAAATTTTGTCATCCCTTCTTCATTTCCTAAGTTTTGAAAATAACTTCGCTTAACACTTTTATCAACATATACACCAACAACTTGCTTAGATTAAAAATTAAAATTAAATTACGTTTAAAAAATAAATGCGTTTAAAAAAATAAACGTTTAAAATGTGCTTTTTTCATTGTGGAGATTTTTAGTTGTTACCATTTTCTTACCTCTTGATCAACACGAGAAGGCTCTAGTTGAGTTAGCACATCACAAATCTAAAAGTAAAAAAATCTTCTTATATAAAATGTGTAATGTGTGTGCATGCGTGCGGACTAACTTTTGAAGGTGCGATACAAACTGCCAATACTTTTTATCATGAGTAAAAAGACGAAATTCTAAGAATTTTGACACCAAAATCAAAGGGGTACTTCACTGGAAAATTAGAAAATCGATTTTTAATTTTCACAATAAAAATATCGTGCGCATACTCGATTGTATAAGACAAACTATTCTGCGGTACGTAGACTAATATACTATAGTATACAGGCATCACTCGGAACGCGAGGCAGAAGGTCGAGCGCTGTAGGCCGAATACGCTCGGTTTCCAGGTTCTTATATAAGAAAACAAAATTTACTGATGCTAGTACAGGAGCAGAGAAAAATTGTTTGAAAAAACCCATATTTTCAATGCATTCTTGCTTGGTAAATAACGTAGTGGATTCAACAATAGAGAATAAAGCACTTATTAAAAGAGCCACAGATAAGACTTTGATCTCCATAATGAAAAAAAGTAATGCTTTACAATAATATAAGTTAATTGTTTTAGACTAGTTGAAAAATTAAAAAATCAAGTGACTACAGAATATTATTTTTATGAACAACGAATTCTAGTGTTTTGTTCAATATTCTTTGACCTTCATGAGTAGAGTCAAGCACTTGGGTATAAACAAGTTTGGCGAACTATGAATCATCTTTATAATGAATGTACTGAGAGTGAACCTAATTTTCAAATTAATCATAAAGAAAATGCAAGCATTAAAACATTTCTTAAAATTTTACGCAGTCCTTGGATCTGCGTTAGTGGCATAGACAGAGGGCAGGTGTCCCCAGTGGAATGACATTTAAAAAAAATTCCAGTGTTATAGGGGTTCCTTTATGTTTTTTGGAAAAATGGCCTTTTTGGATAAGTGTCCCCTAGCCGACCCTTTTCCTACGTCACTGGTCTTTGTTCGCTTGGTCTTTAAATTAATTGAAAAAAATTTAAAAATAGCAAATTTTATAAACAATTGATATTTTGAAAAAAATCTAAATATTAAAAAGTCATAAGAGGGATCCAATGTAATTTTTGGCCAGACTCTATCTAGCCAAATCATAAGAAGGTTCATTATGTCGTGCCTCCTATCTCTAGTGGCTCAAAGTCTCTCTGGAGAGGGGAGCTGTACAGGATACCCATTTCATCGAGGGCATACACTTGGGGTATGGGCTATCTTTTCCTACGTCATTAGAGACACATATTTGATACGGTTATGGTTTTAGATGTGAATCCCCTAACAAGGAACATTCATTAAAGGGCGAGGCCGCTTTGCGTACCAATGTTACTGATTTCAACGTACAGATGCCGACATCAACGTTACGACTTACCGATGTCGATAGTACAGAAGATTACGTTGCAAAAGGTACCTTTGACACTGAGTACAAAAACTTAGCTGATTTGGTACAATTTTGAAATTCGCATATTTTGGCCCCTGGGTATTTGTACCCTTAGGTAGGGGTACCCCGTAAGCCAAGATTGAAAAATCCTTTCGGATGAATGTTCCTCATAGGCGAAAACTTCCGAGTAGTAAAAATTAGCCGATTTGGAGACATTTGTGACATTCGCATATTTTTCAATTTTTAGGGGATAACCCCCTAATTTTTCATTTTTCGAAAATTTTTGCTAAAAATAATATCTCCATCTTATTTCCCATGTTAAACCTCCCCCCCCCACCCCGAGTACGAAAAATCAGCCGATTTGGAGGACTTTTTGAAAATTCGGTTTTTTCCCCTTGGTCTCCAAGGGATAAAAAATGAAAAAATTTTGTCTCCAATTTCTTTTTTGGTTTCCTGCACACCTATCCTTACTTACTACTTATTAAAAAAGATCTCAAAAACGGTAAGTCGGATTTGACGCATGTCAATCCAATTTATCGTTCTTAAGATCTCTCGCGGACGTGGTACGGACGGACACAGAGACTGGTTTTTTATATTTATGTTTATTTTTATGATAAATATTTTCCAATAATCGTTTTAACATCATATTTTTCAAAGCATGATTCATGTATAAAAGAGTATTCAGCTATTTTATGCATGAAAATATTGAGTTCATAAGAAAATAAGTAAAAACCTTGGCGAGACACGGACTGTAATATACTCAATACTTTATTAGCATCGAAATGATCCACTACTTTAGCTTTCCCATTTACAGTTGCAAGAACATTTCCATGAATTTCTATAAGAATTTGACAAACTGATATGTGACTAATTTGATCAATAACGAAGTTTTCTGCTCCTAAAGTTATGAAACAAAATATAATACGGGCCTCGTGACTTAGCAGCTGACTATGGGGCGTAATATGTCGCGAGTCACACAGCACGCAACAGTGGGCCTCGCAGCCAGCAGCAGCGGCTCGGTCCACAGCTGGTTCCTGTAGTCTGCAGCGGGTTCCCGATCAGCAAATTTATTGGTTGGCCTGTAAAAGACCCTCAGGAGCCCTCTGTTGGCCTCGGGGCCTGTCTCGCGGCACACTCGGAAACAGGACTATTTTCATCAAAATTAAAAATTCGAATAATAATAATTGCAATGGATATAGAAATCTGAACTTATGATTGATATATTTACCTTCAATATCAATTTTTAAAATTTCAATATGTTTTTCATTATAACTCCTAATTATATCGTAAAAAGAATATTCCAAATTTTCCATATTAGAATAATGTGTTATTTTTGCTTGTTTGAATGTGCCATTAATTTTTCCAAGCCTTTCAATTGTTCCCTCTTTTTGCGCATCCTAGGAAAGGAATTTTAGTTTTTTTTAATTTTAGAAGAAATTTTAAAGAAACCCATAAAACAAACTTCGGAGCTACTGAACTTGAGGGGCCCACTTAACGTGACTCCCAAGGCCGAAGTAAAAAACACCGAAATTTTTACCAAAACACACCCCCTAGGGGTAAAATTGACGCGGAATACGCTGGTGCCATTATTTTCAAATCAAAATCTTCGAAAACCTATGAATTTTCGCAATTTTTAAATAGAACAGGAGTTAGGTTGTATAAAATAATTGAGTTAAGTTGCATAAAGATTATTATTGAAAAAAGTGCAAAAATTCATTTGTTTTGGAAGATTTTGGTTTGAAAATAATGGCACCAGTCTGTTCCGCGTCAATTTTTACCCTATAGGAGGTGTGTTTATGTAAAAATGTTGGCGCTTTTTACTTTGGTCTTGGAGATCACGTTAAGTGAACCCCCCAAGTTCAGTAGCTCCCAAACTTCCTATGCGCGTTACAAGAATGTAAAGGTTGATGTGTAGCCGGATATTTTGTGTTGGTTCGAGTACCAAAATATATTTATTGACTATCATCATCAGACAGGAGTGTACTTATGTCAACGAGAGGCAATACTAAAGTGTTAAGCTGCCTGCGGCAGTAAGGATCTTGTGTGTCTCTCGTTATAGTATGAGCATATATAAAACATCCGGCTACAAATGAAAATATCCTACTTTATCAAAACCACGAAGTAAACATTTTCCTCCAGAAATTTGTTGAAGTTCCTCTTCAAAACTTAATTCATTGTTCAAACCAAAGGAATAAATTACGCAATTATCAAAAGTTTTTATTTTTAATGGATTGCACAACCATTTTCCACCATCATAAATTCGTCCAATTTTTAAAATATCCTTGCAATGAACCTAAAATTTGAATTCATGCGGTCGAAAAACATGAAGCGAGCGATTTGACCCTCTTCGAGCTCTAGTTGAAATAAGTTATTGCACTTTTCTCAAGATCATCCCATTTTGAATCTCAATGACTGGTCTAGGGGCCCAGTGGCGTAAGGAGAAGGGTCTACTAGGGGGATACCAGTATCCCAAAATCATAAGGGGACCATTATGAAATTTTCGCTAGGTCTTCGACAGGCCAAAACAATGTTCAATTTATGAAATTTTAAAAATCAATGTATAAATTGATTTTTCCACCAAAACTCATTGTATTGACATGATCTGCACGGAAAATTTTACGTTCCCCTAAATTGGATCTTGATATTCTACTGCAGTCATTAAGACAAAGAGTCAGATTGTTTATAATTTGTACATTCCTAACCAGGACCAACAACTTGTTTTTCGAGACTTGCCACAATAGGCTAAAGACAAACAAATAATTATTCGAACATATGTAATGTTTTATAGTTAAATGCTAAACTTTTCTGAATGCATCATTTCTTTCTCGGTTAATTTTATTAAAATGCTAACTTCAGGGAAAAGAACAGCATATAAGATCCCATAAGAAAATGTTTGAGCAGGATAATCACTGGGATATATGCCATTGAGTAATAATTTTCTTTCTTCTATTTTACCTCGATTTATTTTTTAAATTTCTGAATTTATATCATTGCCATTACAAATTTGATATTTTATTATTTCATCTATAAAATTTATTTCTTTATATAGTAAAAAGAACAAAGTGAAGAACCATACAGTTTTGTTCTCTCTAAGATATCGGTCTTATTCTGTAAATCCGCTTTAGTCACCTTTTACCTATTTTAAAATTCCTACTTATAAGCTTAAGCACCAAAAATACATTCAAAACCAAAATTAGAAAAACAAATGAAGATTGAGAACAAATCATTTTTAAATAACTTCTTTGATAAGGAGAAATATTCATTTTAAAACATTTACTATTTTTGCGACACGAATGGATATCATCATTTAATTTATAATTCAGGTTACTCAATTCTGTTAAACTAACCACGATAATTTATGTAAAATTATGCAAAAGGGCAGTATATTTAAGGTAAAGTAAATATAATCGGGTTCTTTGTCTCTATTTGACTGTCCATTATAACAATACAGGGTGTTTCCAAATAATCTCAAAAGTTGTAAAGGTTTGTCTTCATCATACAAAGATTTTCATAAAAAGTGATATTTTACAAAGTTGTTCGGATTGATTTCAGGAGTTTAATGAGCTATATTTAAGTACAAAAAGATTTAAACTGACTGAGATAATGCCTTAAATTTAGCAAGTTGAATATCCCTGGATTAACTATAGAAACAATGTAAGATGTGCAAAAATTTACGGTAAATTAATTTAATAATCTAATATAAAAAACTTCGGGTTTATGGCAGAAATGTCAACAATGTATCAACCGAAGATTTTGCACAACCTGATATATTAAAAAACTTTATACAGGGTGGCGCAAAAAAAGTGACTTTTTTATATTTTGGGGCCCGAAAATTTATTTTTATAAAAATGACCCATCTACTGGAATTTTATGCGGAGAATCGATTACGCGCATTCCATAATTCCCGAACCATAAAAATGCTTTCCTGATCCTGATTCAGGGAAAAAATTGGATTTTTAAAGTGAAAATGATCATTTTTCCGCAAATCACTTCTAGGGATAATTTTATGAGAGAAAGCGAATGCACACGTTTTTAAAGCATAAAACGATTCCCTAACATACGTGGGCAAGGGGTGGGTTGACCCACTCCTATATCGCCGCAAGAGGGTCAAATTTAGAAAATATGTCGCAGTTGGGTGTGATAAACGAGGGAAAAATTGTATCGCAGGTCGGCGATACAATTTTTTTATGTATGAAATGCGATACGTTTTTTTTGGTCGACAAACGTATCGCATTTGGGTCTTCGACCTACCCCCCTCGCCCATGTATGTTCCCTAATGCATAAAAATGATATTTCCCATTTCATAATCGCTTTCTCGTATAAAATTACCCCTAGAAAGTGATTTCCAAAAAAACGAAGAAAATGACCATTTCGCTTCAAAAATCCAATTTTTTTTCCTGAATCAGGGTCAGGAAAGTACAATGGGTTTAGGAATGCGATAATCGATTCCCCGCAAAAATCATCCTAGAGGACCTTTTTTAGACAAATAAATTTCGAGTCCCAAAATATCAAAAAGCCATTCTTTGCGCCATCCTGTATTTTAGGAATATTTTTATAATACATCTTCTTATTATTTTCTTTTTAATGCATATTTTCAAAAAAAGATTAACAACTAACACTATTTCAACCGAACAAGGAAATTACACTTTGGAACAAATTGAACATTTTATATATATTCCATTAGGTTACAAAATAAAGAGTTTAAGCCAACCTTTAATTAACCTAGAAAAACTATCAGAAAATCGGTGCGATAAGGTAAGAAGAATTGAAAGGGCTTACAAAAGAAATTACCCAACTGGGTGGAGTAGATACGGGGATAGTGACGGATACTTGCCTTCTAGTGGGCCAAAATTTTTTTAAAAACCCCAATCATAAGGATCCCTCTTATATTTGTTGGGAAAAATAGCCTTTTTGGGGGAAGTACTCCCCTCCCCCAATGGGCTGTAGCCATCCTTTTTTCCTATGCCATTGCCCAATTGATCGATCGTTTTTCAAAAATGACTGGTGCCATGTTTTAGGAGGATCCCTAAACATAGTGACGAAATTGAACGAATTAAGCGCCAATGATGATTTTTCTATACAAATGATCATACATGAAGTGGGGTGTCAATCAAAATCTTGTTAAGCAAAACAGAGATGTATCTGGTTAAGTGTAATTCTTATTAACTGCGGTTCTTGATCGGTTAATACCGGTTAGAAGCGGTTTAATACGGTAAACGGTTTGGTTTCTGAATATAAAAAAGTTAGCAACCTTTATTAACTGGATTTTTTACATCTAACTGTATAAGTCGTCTGTAACTGCATTATTAACTGCGGTTAATAACAGTTACAGTTAACCGGATACACCTTTTGACAGAAAATCTAAAAATGATAATAATCCCTCCCTCCATCAAGAATTTTTTTCATCAAAAATGGTCATTTGCAGGGCATTTTCAGCTTAAAAATGGCAATTTTCTGTGAAATTTCGACACCTAAAGTTTCGGTTTCGAACTTTTTGGTTTCGACGCATCACTATCTACTACGCAAGACCTCCTCGCCTTGAATCCCACTCCCCCACGCAAAAAGGTGGAAAAACATAAGACCCCCACTCACTGATTCCAAAATTGACCTTTTTTCTTTATCTCAACATTTAAAAATTCGACATCATTCTATAGTATTTTTATAATGCTTCACTATAGATATTTGATAATGCTTCAACAATATTATCAATAGATTCAAATATAATCCCTCCAAAACGATTAAATTCATCATTTGAATCACTTTTTACATTGTTTGATCATGTTAAACTTACGTATAATTATAGGCAAGTTTTATTGACATTTTGCTACTTTTTATTTTAGGAATGAAAAACAATCAAATCAATATAAAGAATGGTCATATTCCGATATTAATAATTTCTTAAAATCAAAAACAGTTATTTCTAGTTATCCAGGCGAAGGGGGTATCTTTAAATTGTACAGAGTGCCCAAAAAATAGAACTTTTGCCGTTTTTGGGCGATTTTTTCAACTTTTTCAATTTTTTAATTTACACAAAGATAACCTTATAGGGTTTTTTCTATGCGATGAATCGATTGCTCTCATTTCCATGCTTGAAAACGCTTCCCTTAAAATGTATTAGCCTATATTCGCTTCAATACACACATCTATTCCGTGAAACATGATCAGAAAAGCATTTTCAAAGTTCGACAATGCGCGAAATCGATTCATCGATAGAAAAACCCCTTTATGGTTATTTTGGTGAAAATTAAAAAATTTGAAAACATCGCAAAAGCGCCATTTTTTGGGGGCTCCATATACTTAAAAATAAATTTCTGGTATTTTAGAATCTATATATTATGCAACTCTGAGAAATTCTATATTAGGAAAAATCGGTATGGTGATAGGCTCTCAAACACCATGGATTGAAGCTATATGCTTAAGAAATGGTGCGTCGAAATTAATAACAGTGGACTATTATATAGATTTAAAAATAAGGCATAAAAATATCACTTATAGACATGCTAAAGAAATAATTAAAAAAAGAGAACGGTGAGTTTTAAAAGTTAATTTCATAAAGATTCATAAAAAGATTAAGTAAAAAGTACTGGGAACCGAGTTTCCGCGTTCGGGGTTTGCGTCTCTGAGCGGATACTCCGAGCGGCACTACCGGGTGTATATGTACCTATAGGTACGTCAAGTTTTCCCGTCGCACTAAGCATTTTAAGTCATCGTAATGAGTTCCTACGACGACGACTTTTGAATTTTTTTTGAAAAAAATTTTATGTCGTCGTCGTAGATTAAGAACTCATTACGACGACTTAAAATGCTTAGTGCGACGGGAAAACTTGACGCAAGCAATGCAGGAGATCTAGTTCTACAAAAATGACACCAAGATCTCCAAAATGGATAAAGCAAAGCTGAATTACGACGGTTTGAAAAATGCCATTACGACGTTACAACGCTGCTAGCGTCAGCTAGTGACGGGCCTAAATCTATGTTCCTGAAATTGACTGGACAAACACATAGACTTTACACGTTTATAGAATAGGATGTTGAGCTTTGTTGACTGTGATACATATTTGCTTTAGATATTATGAATCAATGGATTTTATTGTTTCCTTCTCCAGTATTGAACATTCTGGACTC
>JAQGBS010003636.1:0-11245 GCA_034698545.1 Acrobeloides obliquus
GTGAGTTGGACGACTTTTGCATTGCAAATCCCATAAACTTCTTTTAACAATTCCCACATACGAGTTTCAGAAATTGCAGGGGCTTGGGTGATAGCAAATCCATCTTTATTGACTTCCATTTTCGAGATTTTTTCCTGGGTTTCAACTGGGCCTGACAGAATATTTTTATAAAAATATTCTGTAATAATGCCTTAAAGGGGGTAACAATCGAAGCCCGTTCTCTGAAAAAAATTTTTTTGAAAATTGTTGTAAAAACTACATTCCTAGGGGTAATTATATTTGAAAAATCGATTCCGCGAATTCCCGAAGCATGAAAACGCTTCCTTGATCCTGATTCAAGGAATGGAGGTCGTGTATTGAAGCGAAAATCGAAAAATTTGAATAAAAAAAGACCCCTCCGGGGGTAATTTTATGCGATGAATCGATTGCGAATAATTCTGGATCATGAATACGTTTTCTTGACCTTGATTCAGAGAAGAATTCGCATAAAATTACCTCGGGAGGGGGTCTTTTTTTGTTTAGAAATCCAAATTTTTCGATTTTCTTCAATACACGACCTGCATTCCCTGAATCAGGGTTAAGGAAGCATTTCCACGCTTCAAAACCTATTCCATCCTTGAAAACCACGATTTGTTGAAAAGTCTGTATATTGACACGAAAACATGAGGTTCGTTCAAAAAGACCGATTGGATCGTATTCAACACCCTTGACTACTACTGAACAAAAAAATTTCATCGAAAAAAAAGTGAAAAATGCCGTATTTTTTGGGGCCCCAGATACTCATGAAACAACCTAATACATATGTAAAGTACACATAAAAATGTTTGAAAACTCAATCGATTTTTATAAGACGTCACTTTTTTGTATTGATTTTTTGACTATTTATATTCTTTGTGCTTTACAAAAAGATTATATAGACTCTTATCTTGTGGCCAATACAGGGTGAGCCAAACAAAGTCGTACTTTTGAGTTTCTTGGCGAAAAATTTTCAAAAAAATGTTTTTTTCAAAAAATTTTTTGTTCAAAAATCGCATGAAAATAATACCCCTTATAGGTGATTTTTGAAAAAAAAATTTTTTTGAAAAATTTTCACCAAAAAACGCAAAGTACGATTTTTGCTCACCCTGTAAATTTGTCTGGCACTTCAGCTCAATAAACAAATTGGCTTCATATTTTGAGACGTTTTTCTTTTTTTGGAAGTTCAAAAATCATAGACATATAATTTAAAAAAGGGATATATAGTCGCAATTTTTTTGGCTATCACGAAACTTTTTATTGAATCAGGCAACGTGTACATTGAAACGAAAAGAAACGTGGATCTTTATATAGCTTTTTTGATGCATCCCTGCGTGGTTGTATGGCGGAAAAATCAGGATTAGTACTAACTAGTTACTAACTGTTTACTAATCGTTACTAACTAGTTAGTACTGGTGATGCCACGAAATCGAAATTTCCATCGTTTTTTTCCTATACAAATTTTTAAAATTTTTTTGAAAAATTTGAATTTTTTCAAAAATTCAAATTTTTTTAAACCCCCTGGGGTAATTTTTGACGAGGAATCGAATGTGCCCACTCTCGTTTCATGAAAAAATTTGAATTTTTGAAAAAAATAACATAAAATTCTGAAAAAATAACATATTTATCAATGAAACAAATGCCTATATCAAAAAATCATCATCTAAACCAAATTGAGTCACATCACTAAACCTGGTTGAGTCAAGTACTCAGCCAGGTTTAGTTACCACTCAACTAAGTTTAGTCAATAATTCTTTTGGTATTTGAACATGCTTTCGGCATCTGTTAATAATGAAAATGATGAGCACGAAAGAAAATGTAATCTAGGAGTGTGCAATAACATGGAAATTCGAACATGGAAATTTCTTGTCAAATAATCAAATTTTCTAAGAAATTTTCATGTTGTTTGCACAATCCTAGATTACAACGCACCGGTGGTACAACATTGATCTCTGATCATTTGACAAGGCATTTTCGAATTTTCATGTTATTGCACAATCCTACAATTTCTTTCGTGCTCAAGAAAAAAGTTGGCCCCATAGCGCAGCGCAATTGATTACTTTAGACACTGACGCCCAAAAGTTCGAGTCCCGCTTGCATAATTTTGAGCACGAACATAAATTTTTGACAGTGATGGTGTCTACTTTTGCCAGTGATGGTGTCACACAATGGTGCCAAATTTGTCTGAGTGAGGGGTGAAAAAAATTTACCTCCCTTTTTTCAAAATGAACAAAATATTAACGTGCTCAAAATTCGCATATTTTTCTAGACGGTGACAAGGGTTGTGTGTGTGTGTTACTTTTTGTGTAATCATCCCCAATTTTCAAGCATGCGGATTTTCAATGTGTGTCTATAACATAAAAAATTCTAAAATCCCACGCCAAAAATTTTATTCATAAAGCAATTTTTATACATGCTTGCCTGACCCTGATTCAGGGGGTCGAACCTGATTCAGGGTAGGCTAAAAGGAATTATATATTTTACTTCATTAAACACAATATATGTAATTTACAATTCAACACATAAAAATATTTTTTGATCTTCAACATGGATATAAACAAATAGTTAGCAATAAGATATAAGCTATGCGATTTTGGGGCGAAGTTCACCACAAAGTTCAGAGATCAATGTTGTACCGGTGCCATGTGATGGAGCAGAAGTGGAAGAAAACCTAGTTTTACACAGTTTGGTCATCGCTTCGAAGGCTTTCGTGAGCTTGGTTAATTCTGGATCAGGGTCGGCTAAAAGGAATTATATACGATCCAACAACCAATCTTTTTGAGCATAACTCATGTTTTCGTGTCAATATACAAACTTTTTCAAAAATTCGGGGCTTTTCAATGGTGCAAAAATTTAAAAAAATTTTTCTTGCCAAAACCTCTACCTTCTCTCAACGAATATATCACATATGAGCCCGAAAGTCTGAATATTAACATAAGGCACAAGAATATAGAACAACATTGATGAATCATAGAAATTTTGCACGTTAGTTTTTTAGCAGAGTAAATATTCCAATCCACATATGCATAACTGAAATTCAGGTTTTATACAAGAGGATAAAACTAATAATAAGAACACGGTATTTGCAAATTGCCTGAATATTGACACGAAAACCCTGAATTTTACATTTTTTTAAAAATAATTATTGAGTGTATTTACAAAACGAAGATGGCATTGTGTATAGCTTGGCGAGACGAACAAAACGACGCCAAATTTATCCAATTTGAAAATTGTTTTGGGTTATTGAAGCGAAAACTCTGATTCAGGGTTTTCGTTTCAATAACCCAAAACAATTATCAAATTCGATCAATTTGATGTCGTTTTGTTCATCTCGTCGAGCTATAAAGAATGACGTCTTTGTTTTTGTAAATACACTCAAGAATTATTTTTAAAAATGTAAAATTCAGGGTTTTCGTGTCAATATTCAGGCAAATTCAAAATCGTTTCCGGACGCCGCTAATCACAAACCACCCCTGGTGCGCAATATTGATGTAGATCTTTAAATTGTGGTATGAACCTGCTGTTCTTTTATACATTTACACTGATTTGATTACTATCCCAACCAATTACTCTAGTTCTTTTAATGAATTAAATAAGACATTACAGGGTGAATAACAAAAAAATCGGAATTTGGGCGATTTTTTCATGTTTTTTCGGCCGAAATTTTTTTTCAAAAATGACCCTATTAGGGTTAATTTTATGTGGGGAATCGATTGTGCGCATTCACGATGCTTGAAAACGCTTCTCTGACCCTGAATCAGGGAATCGGAGTGTGTATATTGAAACGAAAATCGAAAAAGTTTGAAATTCGAAAAAATTTTGTTCTTCCTCGAAATTGAAATTTCTCCCTCAAAATCATATTTCGTGGGGGTAATTTCATGCAGGGAATCGATTGCGCGCATTCCCGAAGCTTGAGAACACCTCCCTGACCCTGAACCAGGGAATCGGAGTGTGTGTATTAAAGCGAAAATCGAACATTTTTAGATTTTCTGGGGGTAATTTCATGCAAGGAATCGATTGCGCGTATTCCCGAAGCTTGAGAACGCCTCCTTGAACCTGAATCATAGAAAAATTGATGTACTATAGCAAAAACTGGTCATCGCTTCAATACACACACCGATTCACTGAATCAGGGAAGCGTTTTCAAGCTTCAGGAATGCGCACAATCGATTCCCCGCATAAATTTACCCCCCAGCAAATCATTTTCAGGGAGAAAATCTAAAAATTTTCGATTTTCGCTTCAATACACACACTCCGATTCCCTGATTCAGGGTTAGGGAAGCGTTGGAAATGCGTGCAATCGATTTTCCCCGCATAAAATTAACCATAATAGGGTCATTTTTGAAAAAAAATTTCAACTCGAAAAAACATGATTCCGGGTTTTTTATACACCCTGTAAAGATTGGTGCTTAGCACAAACTTCGTAAATACATAAGAAAAACAAATTTGATTCTCATAAACAACACAAAATCTACCCAACTTCTGTGTCCAACTAATTTCATGTTGAAAAAACTCGAGCACATTTTTTCCTTCCGCAAAAAATCTCAAAGTCCACCCTCCTAACAAGTCAGCCAACATAAAATCCTAACCAAATCTGGTCTTTTAACATAATAGGTGAAATGTGAGCCAGTGAGCCATGAAGAAAAAAAAGATCTATCAGAACAAGCCTAAGTGACATCTCACTCAAAATTAAAATACTGAAAGTATCGATTAGGTATGCAACTGAATGTGAGATTTTTCGAAAAACTTTTTTCCATCATCTGAAATTTTGACCCTTCTAGGGGTAATTTTATACGGGGAATCCGAATTTCACATTTTCGAGGCCTGAAAATCTTTCCCTGAAGCAAGAAATGGCTATTTATATAACGTTTGGCATGTGATTTTGACGACAAGAATCCATATGCCATACATCATGTGTCATATAAATAGCCTTTTCTTGATGCGGGAAAAGATTTTCAGACCTTGGAAATGTGAAATTCGGATTCCCCAACATACTTGTGCAAGGGGGAGGTGGCATCTCCCCTGACCCACTCACTCAAAAGGCCGAAAAATATGGGGACTACCTCAAAATTGAGCAAAATCCAAAAATTTTAAGTTAAAAATAACATTTTTCGCGAAAATTTTTCGTCGGTGGCAAGGAGAACGACCTCACCAAGAGCCCCACTACTCTCCCCCTTGCCCATCTATGTTCCCCGCATAAAATTACCCCTAGAGCAGGGTTGAAATTTCCCCGGGGAATTCTTTTTCCCATTATTACTTGGTTTGAAAAGACGTTTACCCATTTTCAAGCCTCGGTGGTGCAGTGACAAAGTAGTGGATTCGTGGCCACAAGGTCGCGGGTTCGAATCCCGCTTGTAGCCAAATTGGCTTCGAGCAGGATTCGAGCCCACGACCTTGTGGGCATGAAGCCGTTGCTTTGTCACTGCATCACGAGGCTTGAAAATGGAGAAACATCTTTTCAAACCAAGTAATTCTGGGGAAAAAAGATTGACTCGGATAAATCTGGATTTATCCAATTTCTCCAAATCCGGATAATTCTAATTCCCAACCCTGTTCGAGAGGAGGGGGGGGGGTCAATTCCAAATGAAAAAAAAATTTTTTCGAAAAATTTCACACTCAGTGGAATTTTTACCTAACTAGTTTCAAACTGTGTCTATAGCAAAGTGCATCCAAGAAGAGATAAACCAAATATTTAAATCCGTACGCCCTTTGGGAATTGAAAGAAAAGAACTTTCATAAATAGCACATAAATCTGGGTACGCAAAATGAAATCATTTCACGCCGTGCTGGTTATGTGTAACACACGTGAACCCTTTTTTCAAGACGGCTTTTATGAACCAAAATGAGGAGAATGACATTTATTTTGAGCTAATTTTTCAATGCACCCGAGAGCTAATTTGGTGCGCTTCAAGCGAAGGTTTGAGGGTTGAATTAAAAGGTTGAGGTTCATTATTTCGTTCATAATATAAACGACACAGGGAAGAGAAAAAGTCTTGATCAACGGAATGATGATACAGGGTGGCACACAAAAAACCGGACACTTAAAAAAGTAAAATGATTTTAAATTTTCTTTCACAAATTTTTCAATTTTTTTAGGCATCAGGCATTTAAAAAATGCCTGATTCTGTCAGGCATTGCTCAAAATTTGAATTTTTTCCTCAAAATTCGAATTTTGCTCTAAATTTGAAATTTTTGCTCAAAAAATCTATTTTTGTCAAAATCAAATTTTTCTCAAAATTTGAATTTTTCCCCAAAAATCGATTTTTGCTCTCAATTTGAAATTTTTGCTCAAAAAATCTATTTTTGTCAAAATCGAATTTTTTGCTCAAAATTTATTTTTTTTCCCCAAAAATCGAATTTTGCTCTAAATTTGAAATTTTTGACAAAAATCGAGTTTTTGTCAAAATCGAATTTTTGTTCAAAAATCGAATTTTTTGCTCAAAATTTGAATTTTTTCCCCAAAAATCGAATTTTGCACCAAATTTGAAATTTTTGCTCAAAAATCTATTTTTGTCAAAATCGAATTTTTTGCTCAAAAATCAAATTTTTACTCAAAATTTGAATTTTTGCTCAAAATCGAAATTTTTGCCCAAATTTTGAATTTTCCTCCTCAAAAATCAAGTTTTTACTCAAAATCGAATTTTGCTCAAAAATCGGTTTAAATCCGAAAAGCTGCATGAAAGCCTCGCATTTTCTGTCTAAATATGAGATTTGATCAAATTTCGATCAATACACCTACTTTCCCTGAATCAGGATCAAAGAAGCGTTTTCATGCCTCGGAAATACGTGCAATCAATTTCCCGCATGAAATTACTCCCAGAGATGTGATTTTGAGAGAGAAATTTCAAAATTGTCCGATTTTCGCTTCAATATACACTCTTATTTCCCTGAATCAGGGTCAAAGAAGCATGTTCAAGCTTCGGGAATGTGCGCAATCGATTTTTCGTATAAAATTAACCCTAGAAAAGTCATTTTTGCAAATATTCAAAAAAATTTTTTTTAATTTGGAATCCTGTTGATTGCGTCTCCACAAAATCTGCCCAAAGATGACGAATCCCACAACTTGATTCCCCTCCCGCTTTTTATACCATCATCCATTTGACTTGTTTATAGTTTAGAATAGGAACTATATGTCAAATGCAATCTTATTTATATAGATGTGTCATTTAATAAATTTGTCATTTTGAAAATGCTATTCTAAAATAAGAGTCTGAGTTTGGCATTTTTTGCAGATCTGATCGAAAACACTTATAGAGCACAATTTTTGGAGCATAGGTTTTTATATGCTAGATTGTGCTAATGATGATGATCACATTTACAAGAAATGACAATTTTTTATATACGAATTTTGGAACGATGATTTCAATATGCGAATTTTGGGAACGATATAATTTGTTCGTGGCTCAATTTTGCACAATGGTGACCACGAATCAATTTGTATCATGCCCAAAATTCGCATATTTAAGACCAGTGACAAAATTGTCATTTTTTTGCAACTTTGCGCATCATTAGTAGTGATGAGTCGAAATCGCGATCTCGAAATTTCGGATTACGATGCCTAATTTTCTATTTCGACTTTTCCAATTTGGAAAAATCGAAATTTCGATAAAATCGAAGCGAATATCAAAAAAATTTAAGGGTTCTCCTTTTGGAAAATTTTGATTTTAAACAAAAATTCGATTTTTGAGGAGATCATAATGTTCCCCCATTATGAATTTTCACTAAAGTTTTTCATTTTTTTCACTAAAAATGTTCAAAATTGTCAATTCTTCATCAAAATTCATCAATTTTCGCCAATAATCGTCGTCATTTTCATAGCATTTTAAGCTTAAAAATGGCAATTTCCTATGGAATTCCTATTTCAAAACTACGACCTCCGTTTTCGCAAATTCGGAACACCGTGATTACGATTTTTCCGATTTCGAGGAATACTAAACATTAGTTTGTGCCTAATATGCTCAAACAATACCAATTAGCAGTCTTTATTTATAACATTGAATAAAACCAAATTTATTTGAACTGTAGGAACTAGTATCGATTAGGTATCCCACATTGAGCGTGAAATTTTTCGAAAAATTTTTTCATCATCTGGAATTGATCCCTCTAGGGGTAATTTTATGTGGGGAATCCGAATTTCACATTTCCGAGACCTGAAAATCTTTCCCCGAACCAAGAAAAGACTATTTATATGACGTATAGTCACATTTTTTACAAGAATCATGCATGTCATACGTCATATAAATAGCCTTTTCTTGATTCGTGGAAAGATTTTCAGGTCTCGGAAATGTGAAAATCGGATTCCCCACATAAAATTACCCCCAGATGGGTGAACTTCAGATGAAAAAGTTTTTTCAAAAAATTTCACATTCAGTGGGATACCTAATCGATAGTTAGTTCCAAACCGTATAATTGAAAATGAAAAAAGTTAGTAAAAGAAAAACTCTACGTAGGCAGAATTATGAATTACAATCACAAAAATAATCTGTATAATTAGACTTGACTATATTATAATAATAGGTAAGCAAAAAGGCAGATGTCATCATCACATCATATACAGGGTACGCCAAAAAACTGTACTTTTGCGTTGTTTTGGCAAAAAAGTTTTTTTTTGAACATTTTTGAAAAAGCGTTTTCAAAGTTTTTCGATGCGTGCAATCGATTTCTCGCATGAAAATATAAAATTACCCCTAGAAGATCAAAAATTTTTTCCGATTTTTCTCTCTGAAAATACCCCTTATAGGTGATATTCGAAAAAAAAATTTTGAAAATTTTTCACCAAAAAACGCAAAAGTACAATTTTTGCTCACCCTGTAATGATATACCATATGAATATTTTAATAACCTTCTTCCTCAACTTGCACAGAATTGAGTTCTTCAAGAACATGCAATTTCAATGGAATTGGCCCTTTGTAACCATTATCCAGAATGGCCTTTAATTTGGCAACATAATCATCGGGCAAGCCGTGCTCGATAGCCCCGCTAACGATCACGTGTTTGTAATGTGGCGACGGTGGAAGACGTTCCATGTTTGTATGATGAGTGTATTGATATGTACGGCAAACGACTTCTGTATTGTTATGGGATGGAATATGTATAGACACACTTAAGCGATGATAGCTGGCCTCTTGGAGATCAAGCTCGTCGGAAAAACTGTTCGGTACCCGCCAAACACAACCCCAAACCTCGGAATCCGAGTTGGGCTCAATTGAAGCTGCAGCTCCACACCACCGGCGTCCATGATCATAAAAAGTTAGCTCAAAACTTTTCAACACACCAACTCCTACAAATTCAGCGCCCTTCACCTAAAAATATTCATAATAAAGCTTGTAAATTCATATTACCCTTTTCATGGCTGGATCGGCTACGTGACGAAGTGGCAAGTCGCACCAAAAGTCATCATGAACAATGAGGGTTCGATCCCCGGGGTTCGAAATTTTGTAAAGTAGCGAATAAAAAAAAGTTGTTAAAGCAAACTGAAAATTCAAAATTTTCAAGAAACATTGAAAAAAATATGTTTTCCCCCTTAAAATTCCCCCCTGATTCGCTACTTGACAAAATTTCAAACCCGGGAAATCGAACCCTCATCGTTCAAGATGACTTTTGCGCGACTTGTTACTTCGCGACACTTTGTATAAATCTAGCCATGAAAAGGGTAATACCAACCCACCTGAACATGAATACGTTCAGTCAATAAATTAGACCCAAATGCGAAGTAATAAAAGAAATCCTCTTGCTCATTAAGGTGTTTTGTGACAACAGCATTGTTTTCGAAACAAGCTACCTCAGCTGGCATTTTCTATATACAAAAACTAAAAAAAATAAAATCATTATAGTCAGTTTCAGCATCAATCATAAAAAAGTTGGACCCAAAATTCAAAATCCGAAGTCGGCATCCCGTCCAATCTGGCAAGTTAAGCAACATTGGGCCCGCAGGTTCGATCCCATTAGGGCAAAAATTTTGATCTACAAAAAACTTTTCTTACAATGGAGACAAAAATTTTTGCTCTATCCTTTGTAAGAACTTTTTTGTATATCAAAATTTTCGCCCTAGTGGGATCGAAATGTGTGCCCAACGTTGCTTAACTTGCCAGATCGGATGGAAAACTAACTTAGACCCCCCCCCGAAATCCGAAAATTTTTTCCTAATGGTCCGGATGGTGGTTTTTTGAAACACCCTGTAAGAATCTACATAGTTTTTGAGATATCGCAAGGCTTTTAGACCTTATATTTTAAAAATAAAAATGAAGTAAAATTTATTTATAAAACTCGTTCAATATATTGTAACACATAACATCATACGATCATCATTTTTGGATCATAGAGCAACAAATTTCCTTTTTCTTAACATAAGATCAGAAATGTATCAATCAAAATTGTATATGATAAAATAAAACATCATCAATATGTTTTTAATTGAATTGACGTTTTACACCATAGATTGAAATTACAGGATTTCGAAAACTTTAAGTGATATTCAACAAACATAAATCAGATTGATCACGCTTTTTGATTATTTAAAATTCTTGGCAAACATTGTTCACAAAATATCAATAATAAAACAAGAGCTCCGTTTGTGCTATTAAGCTTTAAGATCACCAAGAAAACATATCTCAAAATTTTTCTTGGAAAATTGTCGTAAACCCATTCGTAAAATTTTTTAAACCCTCCACCAAAGTTTTAGGCCAGTTCCTCCATTTGCAAAAAAGGAACTTATGCACTATCCCCCCAGGCTGAAAACAAAAAAAAATCAATTTTTCATCTTTTTTAGGCTTAGAGCAATGCTTGTGATCTCAGAGCAGCTCAAATTGCTCGGAATTGTGTTTTTCGACAGTGAAGCCCCTTCATAGAACTTAAAATCTGTAAATTTTAATGTTTTTGATATGATTTTTATAGTATTTTTTCATTTTTGGCCCCCATTTACCCGGGTACAACTGAGGCCAAAAATGAAAGTCCTGCCAGAAACATTAAAATTTAAAAAATTTGTGGATTTTGAGTTCTAGTGGAATTTAGTAGTTGAAATAACGAGCGATTTGAGCTGCGATTCGAGCCCTACCAGACTTTTTTTGAGTTCTGATGTTCTCAACTTATGCTGGGGCTTGTCTTTTTTCCGCTTGAAACACACGTGTCATAAAACAACGCCAATTTTCCATTACATAAAACACCAATAACAACAAATTAAAATATCAAAATATCGTAGATATACCTCATAACATTAACAAAATATATATAA
>JAQGBS010003637.1:0-11244 GCA_034698545.1 Acrobeloides obliquus
TGACCCTTTAGGGGTAATTTTATGCGAGAAATCAATTGCGCGCATCGAAAAATTCTGAAAAAATTTTCCGGGGGTCAAAAAATGGAAACAATTGCGTCAAAATTAGGGGTTATAAGCTTTAACCCCAACAAAACCATTTTTAGGGGTAGTTTTATGCGAGGAATCGATTGCGCGCATCGAAAAATTCTGAAAAATTTTTCAGTGGTCAAAAACCCCCAAAAATAATTTTGTTAAAGTTAAAAATTACAACCCCAAATTCGGACGCATTTTTTTCAATTTTTTGACTCCCGAAAAATTTTTCAGAATTTTTTGATGCGCGCAATCGATTCCTCGCACCAAATTACCCCTAAAAATGATTTTGTTGAGATTAAAACTTATAACCCCTAATTTTGACGCAATTTTTTGACCCCCGGAAAATTTTTTCAAAATTTTTCGAGTGCGCAATCGATTTCTCGCATAAAATTACCTCTAAAGGGTCTTGTTACAAAAATTTTCTACCCGGCCGTAATCTGGACCCCCCCTTTAAGCTTGAGGTCATTACTTATTTCTAAACATATATAATAGTATAAAATAATAAAAACATCTTATTTGAAATTTAGTCCTAGCAACAAATTGTATAAACACCAATAATTTATTTAATAAATGAGATCACAATACATTTTGCATATTATTTAAACTTAGTAGAACATGCACACGTGTACAATCCCCTCTCCAAATTGGGGGGGGGTCGCGCGCAAGACCTTGGGGTACCAAGGTGATTTTTTGAAAAATTTTAAGCCAAGTCCCCACTCCCCCCCCCCCCGAAACCAAATGCGCGCGGAGCCAAAAAAAATCAACCAAAAAAAAGGTCGTCAAAAATCACTTAGCATAAAATCGAAATTTTATGTTCCGCGCGCAAAGGGTCAAAATTTTAGGTGGGGGGGGGGGGTGTTTGTACACGTGTGAGAACATGTATATATAGACAACCCCAAACTGGCCGAAGGCCGGAAAAAACCTAAGCGTCTTCCTTATTTTTTGGCCTGTCGAAGACCGGCCAAAATAAGAATACTATAAGAATACCCCCTTATATCTGTAATAGTTATAATCATAACAAATTTATATGTTATGATTGTAACTATTACAGGTATAATAAAAAATGTTTTTTTATTTAGCAATTTATAAATTAATTAGATTCTTTTGTAAATCCGTTTTTTCAACAAAAATTGCAATTTTTACAGAAAATGTCCAGAAAAATTTTTTTTAAACACCGAACCAAAAGTTCAAGCATAAATTGATAATTACTATAAATAAAAAATTTTGGGTTGAAATTTTCACCGGTTTGGAATTTTTACCTTAACAAACTATATAAATTTGTATAATAAAAGTGAGGGCCTAAAACAGGTGAAAATAAAAGTTATTAACTAAAACAAAGAATTTTTTTATTTCGATTCCGTGATTATGGACAAATATCCTATCGATTTTATTAGAAACAAAAAAATTCTTTGATCCGGTGATCTTTACAGAGACCGTGTCGTAAATATTACAGAAACAATAAAAAAAGTATTTTTCAATTCATTGACTTAACACCGAACAAACTGTTCTTAAAGTTTGCCAAAATATTTTTCTATAAAAATGTCCAATATGTTCAGAAAAAGGAAGTCAGTGGAGAATTACTTTGAAAACATTTATGATGATGAGTGGGTAGATAAATCCTCCACAAGTTCTAGGAGAAACCCTGTCTTTGAGGCTTTGAATTTTTAAAGTATTTCAACAAAAATTGCAATTTTTTTACGAAAAATGCCAAAAAAGGAAATCAAAAATTTCGATGATAGCATATAAGAAGAGGTTTTGAATTTGTAGGAAATGTCTGATGTTAATGAAGAAAACAATGACGTTGAAGACTATTCTTGTATGGAAAGGTTTAAACTATGTTGGGTTGGATGAAATGGAGATGCAGGCGTATGATGATATGGAGACCACAGAAGCAGAAATAGAAAGTAATATTTTTATCAAATAAATTAATTAGAAAAAGTGAAAATTAGGTACTTTTAGAGATAAGGAAAGTTTGTGTATATATTTTTTGTGTAAACCTAAAAAATTTGGCTCTATTCTACTTTGTGAGTCCTTAATTCTTTTTGAGTTTTTATGACGTTTATGAGTCCTTAGTGATATTTTTATTAGTATTGATAATTACGAATACATATATGATACCGTTTTATCTGATAAAACTAGTTTAAGATTCGGGGACTAAGATAATATAATCACTATGATTTTATTACGAAAGCTTTAACGTTACTAAAAGAAGCAACATCAAATCCGATGAAAGAAAAAGCAATCTATTAAACTCGTTAGTCCCTGTAACTATAAGTTTATAAAATGTCAAAACACTGCTATTTTTCACAACGAAATTTCATTTTCAGTTAAAAAACATTTTTGCATAATATTGAAAACCATTTCAACGAAAACAAGCGAAAAATGCCGAATCTAGATGTATTTTTTAAGTCGACAATACTTATTGAATAACCCAATAGTTTAAAAAAGTATAAAAATTATAAATAATTATTGTATTGAACATTCGATCATGGGTCTAGGTCTTGATGAGCCACGTATGGGAATACACCTGCCCCCTGAAATCTTAGAGGAAGAGACCTATGATGGTGAGAGATATGATTGAAAGCATACAATATAAAAATAGTGAAGATGATTAAAATGTAAAGTAGACCATGAGGTGTATAAAGGCCTCCACTCTTTCCGGACTGAAATTTTTATATTATATTAAATTTTTATATATTTTTGCATATTTGTCTCCAATTCTATTTTTATTGCAGCACTTCAATGATGGTAGCACTAAATTGACGAAATCATTATATTGTCCTGTAGGCTAAGCCAAAGAAGAAGCCTCTCCTTCCAAAAGATATTAGCTACGCAACTAAAACCATTGACTCTTTTAAAGCATTTTAGAGCAAGATATTGCATTTATGTGGTTCTAACCTATTGTTGAACTATCTGTGCCTTATGAATTTAAAAACCCTTATTTAAATGTATCACTGAGAAAATGGTCAAATATATGCGCCTTAATAAGAACGTAGATTTGAGCTATCACCATGTGTACAGACACCAACAGAAAATGGTATAAACATACTTAAAAAAATTCTCAATGCAGTATCATACTTCACTTTTCATTCCAACATATTCTATTAAGCAAGAAGAGCAAAATTTATTTGATATTTTTTATATGATTTTTGTGATATTTTTTTATATGATATGATCTTTTTGTTGTGAAAATGGCAAAGAAGGCATGGAGATTTGCAAAAGAAAAGATGGTTTATATAAAACTCGAGAATTTTGGGGTATTTTTATTAAAATTTTCTTTATCTCTTATTTAACAAAGCACAGGCTACAGAATGTCCCAAAAAATTTTTCGTGATTTTCGCATTTTTGAAAAAATTTCAAGTTTTATATGCTTCACAAAAAATAACCTTCTAGAAGGTGTTGTGAGAGATTGTCCGTATTACTGGAATTGAATCCATTTGTTTAGAGAAAAATGTGTGTGACATTATTTGTGTCATTGGTGACAAGTTGTCATCATTTGTCACCAGAGGTACAGGTTGTCACCAAATTGTAATCATTTGTACAAGTTGTCACTAGAGGTGATAAGTTGTAATCACTGGTGACAACTTGTCATTATTTGTTACAAGTTGTCACCAAATGTGCGCACCAATAATCCAAAATGCCACTGCCAAAGATGCTACAGATACCATCAAAGAAACAACCAACTGGACTTCAAAAGTTGCTCAAATAAAGCGCCCGTCAATAAGAATGCAGCTTTGAGCTCCCACCATGTATGAGACACCATCAGAAAAGGCATGGTATAAACATTCTAGAGAAAACTCTATATGCGGTATCGTACTTCACCCATCCTTTTGACGTATTCCATTAAGCGAGAAAAGCAAAAGTAACTTTTTTTTTATATAATAAGATCAAAAAAGTAAGATTTAAGTATAAATTTTTTAAAATTTTAATTTTACAGACACGCGGCCGTTTTGATATTGATTAAGAAAAAGTTACGTATAAATTATTCCATTTGAAATTCGCTCCTCATACACGTAAATCATCGTTCATTAGGTAAAGGGAGGGGACCTTCTTTGTAACCTTACTTGTTAACTTCATTTGTTCATTATTAGGGATTTGCAACTTCCATAGCCATAAATGTGCGCACAAATAATCCAAATGCCACTGCCAAAGACGCAAGAGAAGTCATTAAAGAAACCACAAACTGGACTTCAGATTGCTCAAATATATGCGCTTGTAAATAAGAACGCGGCTTTAAGATCTCACCATGTATATGGAACTTCAACAGAAGGCATGGTATAAATATAGTAAAGAAAATTCTATGAGTGGTATCATACTTCACTCATCTTTTAGGCATATTCCATTAAGCGAGAAGAGCAAAAGTAATTTGACATTTCATTTTTTATATGATGATCTTTTTAGTTGTGAGCATGGCAAAGAAGGCATCCAGATTTGCAAAAGAAAAAGATGAAGCTTATAGAAAACTTCGAGAATTTTGGGGTATTTAATTTTCTATTTTTGAAAAGTTTTTTTGTGAAAAATATAAAAATTTAAAGTTTTTGAAAAAATCGATTTAAATAGTAACAACATCCGTTTATTTAGAGAGAAATAGATTCACGATCAAGTGGAAAGAAGAAAAATCTTCAGGAATATTAAAAGACTTGACTCCAGAAGCTCGAGCAGAATACAAGCAGCTTGAGAAAGAGAGACTATATGAAAATTGTAAAAAATGCTTGGCAAAATTTGAAAAATGAAAAATTGAAATTGGCTCGAAAATCAAACATGTGCTTTGATCCGGAAAAAGTAAGATTTAAAAGAGGGGATCATTTATATACCCAAAATCAATTTTTGCAGAAATGTGACATTTTTGATATTGATTACGAGAAAATTTTGTATCAATTATCCCTTTTGAAAAATCGTTTCTACACAAGTAAATCATCATTAGGTACATATTTTTTTCATTAGTTACAAAATAAATTCTAATTTAGCTACTTTTCTATGTGCCTGAAGGAGGGATTGCGTGTCTTATTAGTTCGGTTTCGCAAACTTATCAGGTATTGATAGTTTTAGTTTAGTTTTATTAACACATTGACGACAACATGACCCACGGGTGGGTCAAGTTTTTATTGGCCACATGGGACCACATGACCCACCGGTGGGTCATGTGCGAAAAATTAATTTTTTTGTAAGTATGTCGGATCTCCGCAATTTCTTGAATTAAACTTCTAAATTAAGTCACAACAATATTGTAAGACTCGTGGGCAAGAGAAAGGACTTATTATTTTTAATTTTTATTGGGTTTATTATTTTTAATTTTTTTTGCTTCAAAAAGTTACATCGTTGTCATGCCTGCCTGTCGAACTTATCAAGGAGAATAAATTTATTGAGCATATAATGAGGGACAAAAATATAAGTTCGACAGCCGGGCTAGACAACGATGTAATTTTGCGTTTTCATCGTTTCCAATTTTTGAACTTATCAAAGAGCAAAAACTTATTGAAATGACCTTCTGCCGTTGTATGAAAAAAATAGTGTGGACGGCTTGACCCACCGGTGGTCAAGAAAAAACTAAACTCAGAAAAAGCGTTGGTCCCACGCGGCAGAAAAATATAAAACCTCATTGTCGTCAACGTGTTAAATGCTGTTTAGTTGTAAATGTTCAACAAATTTTCAATTGCCTTATGGTATTCATTGTGTTACTGTTATTCCTGAAATATGCAATATGTTTATGCTGGCTGAAGTTCTTCTGTTGGTTGCCAAGCAAAAATGGCAAGATAAAAGATGGTTAGCATCCATTTTTTTAAACGGATAGACAAAAACATCTCAATTTTCAAGAGTGACCAATCAAAAACACCATGCTTAAAAAATTAAACAACAAAATGTGCATTTTTTAGCAATAGAACGTTGTATTGGTGTACCACTGCAAGGGATTATGCAATTAGAAGTATTACCAGAATGCCTTCTTAATAAGATTGAAATAATAGAATAAAGTATTATAAATGTTTGTAGTATTATAAATTTTTAAAATGTATTTAATAAATTATAATGATTAAAAAAATATGATAAAAAAGTAATTCTGACAACATAGAAAAACGTAATTTGATAATACCTTGTTTATTGAAACGATTTACAACGAAAATTGATGAAATTAAAAAAATATTTTGAGCAAAAGAATCAAACGTTGGAAGGCAAATCTATTTTTTGATATTCTATCATAACTAAAAATGTACTAAAAAATAATTTATAAATTATGATAATTCTATTATAAATTGTTCTATTATAAATTGTAAATTTGTTGTCCGATGGCCGACATCTACAACAAATTTGCAAAAATGTCATTTTTCAAGACATTTTTGTTCGAAATTGCGATTTTTGTGGCGAAAATGACGTTTTTTAATTTGTAAAAATTTCATTTTTTAATTTTTCAATAAAATACATGTTTTCAACAAAATCGTCAAAAAATTGCTCATCTAAAAAGATCACTTTTTGAAAATTTTGTTTGTTTTTTAGTACATTTTTAGTTATGATAGAATATCAAAAAATAGATTTGCCTTCCAACGTTTGATTTTTTTGCTCAAAATATTTTTCGTGGGTTTTAGCCCAAAATAACGCAAATTTTGACTTTTATAGGTAAAACTATAGCTTTTTTACTTGAAAACACTATATTTTAGGTGTCTAGAGCTCACGGCGAAGTAAACTGGGAAATTTTTTGAGACAAGTGATATTTTGATGTAAAAAGACTTCTTTCATGCTTAATAACATGGTAATGAAAAAACAACAACAAAATTTTTTTTGAAATTTTTCTAATTCTGAAATCAGTCATTTGCTATGTTACACAAAAAATGAATATCAATGAAAACTTTATGAAATTGAAAAATTTCTTTTTCTAACACATTTTATAGATCTTTAACTACATTTATAAAAAAGAAATTTGGCCGTATTTCGAATTTTTATATTTTAAAAATGCGTTTGAATTCTCGCTTTTTCGCCAGCTCTCAAATAGTGTTTAAAATTTTCCTGAAAGTTATTATTCATAATTTTGGTGTCAAAAGATGCGCAAGGATCAAATAAATAAATCTCCGTACGCTTTTTTCCGTTTATGACTCAAAAAAATATTTTTTAAGTTAAAAAGGTAAAAAAAGATGTGTTTTTTGACAATTAATCAACGAAATTTTTTTATTTTGTAGAAAAAAATCAAAAAAGAGTACGGAGATTTATTTATATGATTCTTGCGCATCTTTTGACACCAAGATCATGAAAAATGACTTTAGCGAAAAATTTAAACTTCTTTGAAAGTTTTGGAATTTTTCATTTTTTCACCGAAAACAACTATGATATCTGATTTTATAAAATTCTTTTCTTTAATTGCCTTTATGGCGCAGTAGTAGGGCGTCAGCTTCTAGACTTAACATGTCGAGTGTTTGAATCCCACCTGAGTCTAATTTATTTTTTTAAAATTTTTCTAAATGTTGCTGAAAGTCTGAGAAATTGCAATAAATTTTAAAAAAAAGTTTGAAAAAGTGCTCTAAATGTTTTAAAACGGTTTTTAATGCATAAGAAGTCATTTTCTAGCAAAATTTTGGTTGTCTCAACTTTTTTCCCATTACTTCGCCGTGAGCTCTAGACTCCTTCTGATCAAGACCTTTATTCCATATCTCTCCCACTCTTATTAGTAACATGGGGTATATTTGTGCTCTAATTGCTTTATAAACTTTGTGAAAATGGTAAAAAAGTATGTGCGAAAACAGAGACCGATCCTACCGAATGTCCAAATAGTGTAAAATATCTTTTATTCAATTTTATTGAGTGCTTATCGATGTCCTTTTATCATTTCTTTTCCTCTTATCAATTAAAATAGGAATTTTTGTCAAACGATGAAACGTTTTCAATACATAATAAAACAAAATACTACCAAGTAAATAGAGCTTTGAATTATCTAATTCAGAGACTTCAAAGAACATTAAAGCTAGATAAAATATATTAAATATTTAACTCGCTACCCTAAAACATTAAACGCGCTATGTGTGTCTGTTCTTGCTATCTTTGTCACCTTAAGTCCAATTCCGTCACGGCTTATACCAATCGATAGGACTCGTTGAGAGAAGTAAAATGACACCAAGATCATGGGAGTACCCTTCAAGAATAATTTTTTAGCCCCATATCATGTTTAACGGAAAGCTTATCATTGCAATTTTATGTTAAAAAAGGCGCCCGCAGGCCTAGTTCCAAAAACTCTCGACTCATAAACTAAAAAACTGGGTTTTTTTAGTAATCTTAAAAAAAATCGATTAAAAATACAAAGAGCGTGCACGCTCATTATGCTTCTCAAAAAAATTTTTCATCAAATTGGCTGATTTTTGGTATTCGGGCATAGGAAATCGATTGGCTTAAGTCCCGAGTTCCGAACAAATTTTCATGACCTCTATCAGGGTACCCCATGTTAAAAAATCAATTTTTTCAACTTTTAATGTTGACTTCAAATTGGTTGATTTTTGGTACTTGGGGTTTTTCGAAAACAAAAAAATTTCATCGAAAAATCTTTTTATTCGTCTGAGATATGATCAAAAGTTTAGGGTATTAATGTACGTAAGGCACTGTAAATATACGTTCTTGAAGTTGTCATACTTACAAAACATAGTGATCCTATAATTTGAGCCTTTTATCATGCCTCGCACATCCAAAATTACATTCTTGTTCACTTAAAAACAAATAGTGAGAAAGATACGACCATTGTCAAATATCATTCGACCTCCGTTACTAGCAGCAGCTTCAGCCAACGCTGCACGTACTGCATTCGTATCGTCGGCTATGCCATTTCCAGTTGCATTGAAATCCAACACACAGTATATTTTATAAGAATAAAAGTCAGGCTTGACAAAATAGCTAACAATGAGAGTAGTAAATTCTTTGCCCTCTATAAAATATGGAGAATATTTAAATGCAAAATCCATATTCTTTTATTATATTTTCAAGCCTATTTTTTCAAGTAGCTATACCAGAGAACACAAAAATTTACACAAAGAACGTACAAAAATCTCAAATTTTTGAATTATAAACAGATTTCATATGTGATTTCCATGTTTTGCTACATTAAAACTGAGATACACACTAGTTGAAATGCACTTTTAGATCAACCCACATGTTTCGGATCTTCCAAGCAAAAATTTTTGCTAGAGTACAGAAATTTGACATAGAGTGCATTCAAGAATTTCAAATTATTATCAACAGATTTAGCTTGAGATTTTCTGTGTTTTGCTGCATAAATGTATTCTGAGCCAAAATAATTCATTATGTGATGAAAGCGGATCATTTGACACACAAAAAGATTGTACATCGATTGTACACCTCATTTTGTACATCTTTATCAGAGAACAAAGGAAAACAGTGTAGTTTATAAGGAATAAGTATTTAGGTGATAAGTAACACATTTCTTAATAAAAGGGTACATGTAATTCATAAGCCAAGCGTGACTACTTTAAATCAACAATTTTGCTAGCAAAACACATATATCAATTTTGTATCGTGACAATCGTTCTTTGTTTTAGTTGCTTGAAAATAGTTCTTTGAATTGTAGAAACAAAATTTTTACTATTTAATTACCATACTTAAACTCTTTCTTGGTTAGATTTTTTATTTGAATATACCTTATTTTCTCTAAAATAAGACATGGGTCTTAATTTTTCAACCTAAAAATTGGAATTTTTGACATTTGTTCAAAAGAATATAAGGGTACCCTTATGATTTTTTTCTCTAAAATAAGGTACCTTTATTCTAGAGGGGACTTTATTTTAGAGAAAATGTAATATTTATTCTAGAGTTAAATCGATCTATTTTCGATTTTTATTTCAATATTTTTGTATTGATATAATATTGAAATAAATTATTTCGATTTTTTCATATTTATAAAAAATATCGAAATCCAAAATTTTTCGATTTTTGTATCGATATGCCAACTCTAATTTATAGTGTAGAACCGGGGAGACCGAACTCATTTTTTCGATTTTCTTCGAATTTTTCAAATTTTTTCAACTTTTTCGAATTTTTTGAATTTTTTTGATTTTCTTCAAATTTTTTCAATTTTTTCGAATCTTTTTTTTCAATTTCTATCCAATTTTTCGTTTTTTCAAATAAATCGTTTTTTTTGCTTTAAAAAAGAACATTTATTAAAAAGGCAAAAATATTTCGGCGTAGACGGGGATCGAACTTGCGCCTTTCCGAATGTAAAAATTAACTCTTTACCAACTGCGCCATTAAGGCAACAGGTTTTATTTCTGACCACATACCTAAGGTTAAAAGGTAAAAATGAAAAATAATTGAATTTTCTAATTTTTCCAGAGAAGTTACCCCATGATTTTAATGTCACCTTTCTTCTCCCACCGAGCCCTTTTCAAAAATCTAAGTCGTAACGGGATTGGACTTAAGATTACAAAATCCGATGACACAAACAAATAGACAGACATTTCTCGTTTAAAACAAACTTTTCGAGAAACCGAGCGTTGGGTGTCACAAAAACTTTGTAAGGATACTTATTTTGATAATGAATTTATCGATTTCTAGACAGATTCGTTCAAAATCTATTTTCCAAAGTTGTAGAGCTTGATTTCTTCTACAAATTTCTTAAAGGTTACTTTTGATGAAAATCAATAGAAAAACGAGAAAATCGCACGAAAAAGTAATAACCTTTAAAAAATTTTGTGACATAAAGCTCTGTTTTCTTAAAGGAGGGGTAACAATCATGACAGGATTTCGAAAAAATTTTTTTTGAAAATTTTTGTAAAAATACGTTCCTAGGGGTAATTTTATATGAGAAATCGATTCCGCGCACTTCCGAAGCATGAAAACGCTTCCTTGACCCTGATTCAGGGAATGGGGTGGGTGTGGTGAAGCGAAAATCAAACGTTTTCGGATTTTTATAGGAAAACTGTCGATTCTTAGGTTTTTCTAGACGGGGAATCGATTGTACACATTCCTGAACCTTGAAAACGCTTCCTTGACCTTGATTCAGGGAAGAAATTGGTGTATTGAACCGAAAATCAATTTATTTACGTAAATACGTATCCTTTCCCTGAATCAGGGTCAAAGAAGCGTTTTCAAGGTTCAGGAATGCGCGCAATCTATTCCCCGCCTAGAAAAATCTAAGAATCGACAGTTTTCTCATAAAAATCTGAAAATGTTTGATTTTCGCTTCAATAC
>JAQGBS010003638.1:0-11243 GCA_034698545.1 Acrobeloides obliquus
TAAGAAAGTCGTCAAAGAAGAGCCTACTAGTGTTTCAACTAAGATATTAAAGGATTCTTTAAAAAATGAAGAGCCTACTAGTGCTTCGCCTAAGATGTTAAAGGATTCTTTAAAAAGTATCGAAGTTTTATCATCAAAGCAAAGACGGCAATGTTGCATGGAATGGGCATTCTTGGCCTCCATTTTAGATCGAATATGTTTGCTAATATTTTGTTTAATAGTGTTTATTGTTACATGTGGAATTATATTCACCGGGATGATTGTGCAAAATTTTTTTCTAAATTGTTATTGATACATACATTAAAAATTGTTTGCCTAGACATTCTTGGGACTACTTCTACTCTTATACCCTAGTAAACGTGGTCTAAAATCGAAAATTTATTTTTTGAAGTTTTTCAAAAATGACCCAATTACTTATAATTTTATGCAGAAAACACGTTGGCGATGTTATTTTTGCGTAAAAACGCTCCCAATTTTTAAACAATCGAATATATTAGCATCATTAAAGATAAAGAAAGTACGTATTTCGAAAAAGCTAATATGCAAAAATTCGATTTTCTAAAAAATAGAAGCGTTTTTACGCAAAAATAACATATGTATTCCTGGATAAAAAAACACCATTTTGAACTTGATTTTTCTAATTTTTGGATGCGTCTTTTGTATTAGAAATGTATTAATTTTTATTAGCATTTTTCACTCTTTCTCATACATAAAAAGCTATTCAACATTTTGAAGTTTTTTCATTTTCGGTTTATTGGACAGGTTCAGAATTATTGAACTTAAAAATATGGTGATCAATAAATTCAATATAGTCCAAATTTGCTCCAATCAATTCGATCATTACCATCACATTCTTCTTCCGAATATAAGGCTTTGGGATATACAGGGTTATCTAAAATTACCATTATTTATGCAAATTCCTCAACAATACTTGAGGCCCAACCATCGACCAATATCTTCCCATATTGTAGCCATTAATAAAAAATTGGCCTTTGTTCCAGCCAACTGAGTTGAAGAAAGTATCTTCGAGTTGAGTGGCAGTAAAGTATCCAACATAAATTCCCGGTTCAGAAAGATCCAGATTTTTTGGAGTGGGAATTAGTGAATTGTTTGCTAATTTGCGAATTGATGAACGAGACAAGTTGATAGGACAAGAAGTCCAATCTTCTATAGAAATACCATCGATAGTGATGGGAAAATGGAGACCCTTAAATTCAACAACGTTGTTTCTAATAGAGTGGAAGACATATTACCTAACCTATCCCACCATTTGAAATTGAAATATTCAGAGGGCCCAAAAAATGACTCTTTTGCGATTTTTTCACAAATTTTCAAGTTTTTTAATTTTTACCAAAATAATATATAGGGGGTTTTCTATGCGAGGAATCGGTTAAGTGCATTGCCAGACCTGCATGCAAGAGGTAGGTTCCTTGCCTGCTCCCCCCCTTTTCCCCTAGTGAACAAAATTTTTTAAATCTCCAATCATAAGGTCATCTTATGTTTTTTGTAAAAAAACAGCCTTTTGGGGAAATGCCCCCCTCTCCAGCCTATCCTTGTTCCTGGACATGTGGGGGGGGGGGGGAAGTCAAGGGTGAGATCTGCAAAAACTTACTTTTGGATCATATTTTGTCAAAAAAGTTTGCCTTCCTCGATTTTCCACCAAAATTTCCAATTTATCCCCAATTTTTGCTTTCTTGACCAAATTTAATGATCTTTTTTGATAGGTGTACAAATCATGAAGCAAATATCCCTAAAAATCATAAATATAAAAAATCTGTCGTCATGTCTGTCTGTCTACCCAGTGATCGCGATCTCTCTAAAACGCCGAAGCGGAATGACATGGAGTTATTTTTAATAAATATTAGGTGGGGATAGATGTGCAAGAAAAAAAATCGGAGACAAACAATTTTTTCATTTTTTACCCCTTGCCAAGGGAAAAAATCGAATTTTCAAAATGTTCTCTAAATCTGCTGATTTTTTGTACTCGGAGGATTTTTCGACATTATTCTTCATAAAAATTTGTCATTTTTCTCACTTGAAACTCATCATTGATATAAACATATCCGTGATCTTGAATATTCTCTGCCGACAAATTTGTTCCTCCAATTTTGAGTTGTGTTGAGTAAAGGATAAAGCCATATGGGTGGTCTAGTTCTTCAAAAGTTTTTGGCAGTTTTGACTCTTGGCAGTTGTAAAAGACTTTTTTCAACGATGAGAGTAAACTGTGTCCGGCGCGGAACATTTGAACTTTTCCATAACTTTTTGCTCTAAAATAGGATTATTAATTTTTACCCTGTTTAAAAAAATTCAATTTTTGTCGAAAAAATGGAAATTTTTATGCATTTTGGTTGAAATATGGAATTTTTTGTCATTTTGGTGAAAAATCACAATGGGGCACTAGAACTGAGTTGGGAGAAATAATTATACGTATTATTTTTCGGCACCGCCAACGGTTTATTCTTCCAATTCGTAATATTTTTAATGAATCCTCTAATTGCCAAATATTTTGGAGTAATAGCACCATTTTCTGATATAGGAGCCCAAAAATCATAAGATGTCGTATGCTAGATTTGATTTTAACACGCATTTTTTACAACATTACCGGTTCATTACCATTACCAGGATCTTCAGAACCCGACCAAAATCCAAAATTCGTCCCACCAGCAATTATGTAAAAGTTGAATGAAGCACCCATGTTGTACATTTGTTTCATAGTGGTAATAATATCAGGAATGCTAGGACCAGGGTAATTGTTTGCTGGGCCCCACATGGTGAACCAACCAGGGTAGAATTCAGAGTTTACATAAGGGCCTAAAAGTGTCTGAATGTTTTTTCAAAATTTTTTCAAATACCTCCTCTTGAAAAATTCCTTTGCCTTTCAAAAATTTGTTTCACATCACTACCTGGTCCAAAGTCAACTGTTGGTAAAGCTCCATTAATCGTACCGCTTTTGAGTGCTTGATCACTTGCATTATCAACTAAAGCTTTTTTTAAATTTTCAAAAATGCTCAAAAATCATTTGTTTTAAATGTCGGTTCTGACTTCCTGGAGTAAATAATAGGCTTCCAGGAAATTAGTGCTAGGATAGAGGTTTTGTGGTCCAATATGGTTTTTGGATTAGTCCCTGGCAGCATTTTTTATTGGTGGTGATATGGGGGTCAATGGGTTTTCAAAAAATCCGAGAAATGAATAAATTTATAAATGGTCCCCTTATGTTTTTGCCCAAAATTTGATTTTTCACCAAAACTTCTGTCGTCGGGATTACGCTTATATCTTTTTATGGTAAACTCGGAGCAAGGTGATTTTTTGACAAAAATATTCTCCATATATTTCTCCATATTTTTGTAAAGACGACATATAAAAATAATGTTTCTATAAAAATTTATGGCCAAAAGAATTTTATACATTGTCCCAACGTCACTTAACTTGCCAGATCGGCGCCAACCCTAGTTACAATAATACCTGTATACAAAACAGTATCACTCCCTAAGTATTGCCATACTAAATCTCGTAAAAATTTCATGTATTGATAGTCATGATTCAAAAACCCATATTCGTTTTCAATTTGGATCATTAAAATAGGACCGCCATTTTTATAAAGCAATGGTTTGATGACAGAAAGTAAAACGTTGAAATAATTTTGGACAGCGCCAATATAGCTAAAATTGTAAAGATTTGAAAATGAAATCGACTTACTCAGGATCATAAGTTCGGAGTTTGATATTCTTGTATTTTAAAAGCCACCATGGTAGTCCGCCATTGTCCCATTCAGCACACATCTAAAAAATTTTTTTAAATGCAAATATTGATCATTTTTACGTATGGTCCAATTCGAAGTAGTACATCCAGCTCGTTTTGTTGAGCAAGGAGCAAAAATTTGGTTAAATTGGCGATTCCATCAAAATTGTATCTAAATTGTTCTATTCAAAAATTTTCTAGAAGCTAGAAATGGACCATGAGGTATATATTTTTGTGGGGGGGGGGTGTCGATGCCAAGGAGGAAAGGTATGTATTAAAAATCAGAAGTTGATCAGAAAGTATTGCATCGTTTTTTCAGTATTAGATAAGAGTGTATGCTGACTATAATTTAATCGGTCTTTTTGAATTTAAATCATATTTTCGTTTCAATATCCAGACTTTTCAAAAAATAGGGGTTTCAAAGATGTAACTTTATTTTAAAATGTTGATAATTGGCAATAGAAGTCGATTTTTGATGAGTTTTTCGACACTCGCAGGGATTTTCTAATAATTGTAAGTGATAGAAGGGGATATGGAGCTGATAGTGTTTGGCAAAAAATGTTTGTTAAAACAAAGTTACTCTTACTTCCCCTGCACTGGCTCATGCAAATTCCACGGGATAAAAGTTTGTAGAGCATTTAATCCTAACGCTCTAACTCTTTTCATTCGATCTTTCCATTGTGAAGGATGTGTTCGAAAATATTGGAAATCTCCAGAAATATATCGATAGGGTTTACCATCCTTTAAAAATTGATGATTCTCATAGTCGATTTTAAAACTTCGGTTTTCTTCAATTTTTGAAGAAGAATTAGAATATTGAAGGAGGAATAAAAATAAGACTAGAGACCACATTTTTAGAGCCATTATTTTGTTTATATGAAAGCTAGAATAACAAGAATAGAGGAAGAAATTTGAGCAAAAAGCTGGTTTTTGTTTAGAAAATGGGATAATATCGATTGAGATGAAGGTAGAAAAAGTGATTAATGATTATATTGCCTAGATTTTGATATAATCTTGAGGTCAAATTTATCCTTTATATATTATTCAGTCGTTCGTAAAATAACGAGCCTTTATTCAATATAATCTTTATAAAAATGATCCCCCCTCAAAAAAACGTAGCTGATCTCCAGGCATGGGGCACTGTTATGGAAAATGTCATTTTTGAAGGAAAATTTTTCGAAAATCAGAAAAACGTCATTTTTAATTGACAATTTTTCAGACATAGAGACATTGGTCTCCAGTGCACTCCCCCTCTAGCACATCCTTGCCTCTCCCCTCCCCATCTGAGGGTTACTTTCTCGCATAGAAAACCCAATATGGGGTTTTCTGAAAAATTATTGCGCGCATCAACCGAATCGTGGAAATGCTTCCTCAACACTGATTCTGGGAGAGCAAGAGTGTATTTAAGCGAGAATTGCATGAGTCAGGAGTATGAAAGTGTTATAATGAATAAAAAATGCGCTTAATCTATTAGGATAAATTATCATAGGAAAATGATTTATAGACAAAAATCTAACATAGTCTCATAACCCTGACGTCCTAACTAGAAAGTGTTTTTTTGTTGTAAATGAATACAAAGTAGCAATATCCCGTACGAAAACCGGTTGAAAAAAGTCTATTGGTAGTACCTGAATTGGCATTATCTTTGTGTAAAGCTGCTATAATTCAACGGGTTTTGTAACGGCTATAATTCCTAATAGAAATTGAATTAAGACAATATTTATTAGGTCAAAAATATTTTCTAAGAAAATGCTAACATTAATAAACTATAGATTTATTTAAAAAACCATTAGATATACTAGTAAATTATAATAAACAATGGGCTTGTTTTAATTTTCAATTTCATTTATCAGTTTCCAAATCTAAGATTGAAGGATTTAAAATTATAGATTATAGGTCGGTAAGATGGGTGGGGAGGGGACCCTCGATGCGATGTCCCCCCGCCCAACACCTCATTAAATTCGTCTAAGATTTAAAAAAAGGACTTTTTTAGCCAACATCCAATTTTTATGGACCACCTCATGTTCGGCAGTGGTCCTCCCCTCAATTTTGGGTCTATGCGTGTGTCGGTCAGGGGGGGGGGAAGACTCCCCCTTGCCGACCTATGTTATAGATTGATTGGTTGACAAAACTAACATTTTTTTGTTGATCTTCAAATAATTCAATTAATAAAACTGTATTATTCTTTGGCTGAATAATAGGGTCAGGGACATATAAAGTTATCTAAAAATTATAGTTTTAGAAAAAATTAATTGTGAAAGTTAAATTCGGCTTTTAATTGATGAAATTTTTTACCTGCGATCCTTGTTGCGGCCAATATCTTCCAACATTAAACACATTAACAAATAGTTGGCCTTTACCCTAACCATCAGAGTAGAAAAAACGTTTCTTGAAACACATTCGCATCAAACTGCCTCACAAAAAAAGAGTGAATAGAGCCTTTTCTGCTCCAAATTCCGCCCAACCCTCTTCTTTATCATAGAAACCAAAAGTCAATGAATCAATAGTTGATTTTGTCAGATTTATACCATATTGGAACCATGATTGTAACAGTTGAGCATCAAGATTGACATTTGAATGGAGACCCTTAAATGGGGTTCAAAAAAGTGTTGAAAAAATTTGCTGTTAGGTATGGCCCATGGCCGGGGTGGGGCCGTATATTTTATGGCCCTAAAAAATGGGCACGGCGGGGCCACGTATTTTTGCGGCCTGGGCCGGGCCGTAAAAAATCAGATTGAAATGACCCCTTGCGATCGATTTTTGACTGCGTAAAAAGGTATAGCCATTTTTATGAAATTTCTACGAAAAGATTTATGACTCCTTGGCTGATTTTTCCCGGGAAAGTGATGCTATACAAAGTTGTTCCCCATAATATTTATTAAAATGAGTGTAACTCGTTGTAGCCATTAGAAAAAAGTGGCATTATTGTGACGAAAAGTGCAAAAAATTTTTGTCATAGTTATAACTTTTTTTGACAGCTTCGTCGATTTTACAAAAGTTATAAAGCGAAGCCCTAAAACTGTTTAAAAAAACTTTTGTATCCTCTTTTTGGGCACATAATGTATATTTTTAAGTCTATATCAACGCATTTCAATTCTAGAGCCAAACTACTGATAATCAATCATTAAGAATACCCAATACAAGCCAATTCTATTGTTATCTTTATGACCATGATTAGTATTGTTAGAGTATTTTTTTAAAGAAGATTAATAGAGGATAGAAACGTTTAAATACTAGAGAATGCTTTTAAGCACATCATGGTTACAAAGATAACAATAGAATTGGCTTGTATTGGGGTATTCTTAATGATTTATTATCGGATAAACATTTTCTTTGCACGCAAAAATCATGTTTTTTGCACGCAAAATAATTGTTTTGCACGAAAAATAATTTTTTTGCGCACATTTATTTTTTTACTCAGAAAAATGCATATTTTGACTAAAAAAATGCATTTTAGCATTGCCGAGCTATTTTTTGTATTGTTGTGCCCGATTTTGGATTTCGCCCGATTCAGAATCGGGCGCCCGATCTTGAACGAACATACATTTACAACCCTCCGGATCATCCGGGAGGGGGATAACGCACGAATTTTTGAAAATCATGACACACGCCCCCTTCACGAAAAAAACATAATGGTCCCCCTTATGATTTTTATCAAAAATGACATTTATATATATACATCACGGGTGTCGATCATAATGCAAAATTTTTCGGCGCTTCGCGTTATGGTAAAGCTGGATATAACGCAAAACTTGAGAATTTTGCGTTATGTTGACAAAAAAATTGAAAAAAATGCGTCAAAATTAGGGGTTACAAGTTTTAACCCCAACAAAATCATTTAAAATTTTTTTTCAATTTTTTGACCCCGGAAAAATTTTTCATAATTTTTCGATGCGCGCAATCGATTCCTCGCATAAAATTACTTCTAAAAATGTTTTGTTGGGGTTAAAACTTATAACCCCTAATTTTAACGCATTTTTTTCAATTTTTTGACCCTCGGAAAAAATTTTCAAAATTTTTCGATGCGCGCAATCGATTCCTCGTATAAACTTACCTTAAAATTAGGGGTTGCAAGTTCTTAAAATTAGGGGTTACCCTTAAGAGTGCGTTCAAGCTCGTGTTAAAAGTGTGTCAAAGGCATGTCGTGTCGAAGTTGTGTCAAAATGCATTTTCTTGTATTTTTTAGACGATTTAAGAAAATGAATTTTTAACACGACTTTGACACAACTTTATATAGGGATGGCTTCATACTTGAGCATTGGGTAGTTTAGGATAGTTTTTTCACTATCCAGAGGTAATGTATGCAGTAAAGGGAGTACAGCAGGCCGGAGAGGTAGAAGGTGCTGCTTCCCCATTTATCTGACGTAAATTATTTTTATTTTTTGCAAAAAATGATTGATTTGAATTATACAAATTAAATATTTGTATAATACCATCATTTTCTAGCATCTAGAATTCTTTTATTTCATTATCATTGTTGGAATCAAAAAAATTTGGTGGGGGTACAGCACTTTGTTTGAAAAGTTCACTTGTGCTTAAATATTGGAGGCTTTACCCCTCACTATTTTCAAGCAAAAAACGAATTTTTGTAAATTGTTCGCTCATTACATCCATCACTTTCCCAGATCAGGCCAAGGCAGTTTAAAAATTCGGCAATCCGATAGATCAATTTTTCTCAAGAACTCCCTCAAAGATATCTTCTTTTAGCTAAAAATCGAATTTTAGCTAAATAATGCATTCTCTAAAAGTGCTGTTCTCTGTAGTAAATTGTGCTTTTTGTTTTCATTAGTATTGTTTAAAGATAAGGAAATTAGTTTTTTTGCTAGCTGGCACATGAAATTAATCACTAAATTCTATTTTTTTCTGACATAAGACTCGTGCTTATAATTTACTGATCTTCTTAGGAATTTAAAGAAGCAATCTGGTGTGATCAATATTTCTCTATTTAAAAGCAGTCAAAATTAAGAGTTGTAGATATTGTAAGAATTATAAATTAGAAGAATGGTTCAAGTTGTAACGGTAATTTTTTTATTTATATTAAAAATAAAAAGAAGTAACTTACGTTAAAAAAGAATTATGAAATAGGTGGAAAAAATAAGAATAAAAAATTTTATGTCTTTGCTTTCAATTTTTTATTAAAAAATTTTTACTTTTTACAATTAGGGTTTCACCTCTACCAGATATGGATAAATGGCTAATAAACTATAAGTATCTGGAGCCGAGTGCTAACGAGCTCGGGGGGGGGGGAGGGGGAGAAGAGATGAATGTGAAAACTCCCGAGCAATTCTCCCACCGAACGTTTTCTGGCACTATAACTTTCGCCACGCTAACTTTAGTCATGTAAATTTCGCCACGATAACTTTTTAAATTTCGTCACGATAACTTTCGCTACTTTCGTGTCAATAAAAATTTAATTTCAGACTAATTGAGTTGCCTGATTTGCAATAAATATGTATATTGACACGAACGTGGCGAAAGTTATAGTTTTTTGGCAACGTGGCGAAAGTTGTTGTGGTGAACATGAAACGTGGCGAAAGTTATAGTGCCCATTTGCGATTAGTCACTTTACTGAAAACACAAATGTGACAAAAAAATTTTCCTGCAAATGAAAAATTTTTTTGAGGGGTATCCCCATAAAAGTGGTATTGATCATTTTATCTCATCCCCCTACAACTTTTGTTTCATCGTCGAAAATTTAAATCAACGTTCTCAAGTTCGTCCGACAAACAAACACGTTTAATTTAGTAGGATATTAATAGACCTACAACATTTTTAGGTTGTATCATCAACCGGGGTAGACCGTCGACCTAAACATAAACCAGAGCTTGGATGGTTTGTATACTTACTAGCAGGCACGGCAGTAATTGGAGGGTTCTTATTCGGCTATGATACCGGTGTTGTCTCCGCGGCTATGTTATATGTTCCAAAGAACAATGGAATGACACCTATGAGTGATTTTTGGAAGGAACTAGTCGTCTCTATAACACCAGGTATATTTTCAACTTACAAATTTTCCTATAAAGTTTTTAGGATTTGCAAGTATTGGTGCACTTTTCGGCTCCGCTGCCGGCGACTATTTTGGCAGAAGAAAGGTTATTCTACTAGCAAGTTCTTTATTTGCTATTGGTGCTATTGTTTGTGGGATAGCATTTGACAAAATGATACTTTTGTTAGGAAGAATTTTGATTGGTGTTGGATTAGGTACAGTCATTAAAAAATCTTAAAGGAGGTGGGTGCAAATTAGGGCTCTTTCTCCAAAAAACTTTTTTGAAAAATGACCTTCTATGGGTAAAATAGGATGAAAAATCGATTGTGCACATCCCCGTCACGTAAAAATGCTTCCTTCACCTTGTTTTCGCGAAAATAGCACTATTTTTAACGTGAAATAGTGCTATTTTTGCGAAAATAAGGTGAACGAAGCATTTTCACGCTACGTGTATGTGCGCAATCGATTTTTCACCCTAATTTTACTCCTAGAAGGTCATTTTTCAAAAAAGTTTTTTGGAGAAAGAGCCCTAATTTGATCCCCTTTAATAAATTATATTTTTTAGGTTTCGCTTCAATGACTATACCAATTTATGTTGGTGAAGCATCACCAGCTCATATTAGAGGCATTTTAGTGACAGGTTTTCAACTTATGATCAATTTTGGCATGACCTTTGCAAATGTTATTGCAGGAGCTTTTTCCTATATCGATCCAGATAGCGTAGGATGGAGGTTTGGCAGCAGTTCCACTTTTATATTTAATACTATCTATTTTTAGACTAATGTTTGGATTTGCTGCGGTTCCAGCTGTGATACAATTTATTGGCTTCTTATTCTTACCAGAAAGTCCAAGATGGCTTTTTGAACATAGAGGCCAGGAAGCTAGTGAAGAGGTACTTTTCAATAAATTGCTATTTAACAAAAATTTAGGTGCTCAAAAAAGTTTATAAAGGAGATAAAGCTTGGGTTCAATATGAATTGGAAGAAATCAGGAATGGACATGAGCAGGAGGTTAGGGACAAAGCTGCACATGGAGGTATTCTATAAAAATTTAATAAGAATTTAAGAAATTTATAGGAGGATTTTTACTTGGACGGATTTTGACAACGCCAACAGTTAGAAAGGCTTTAATAATAGGATGTTCATTACAGGCTTTCCAACAATTTTCTGGCATCAACACTATTATGTAGGATACAAATTAAAATTACATTTCAAACAGATTACTTTAGGTATTATACGGGTACTATCATTCGCTCAGCAGGTATTAAAGATGATCATGCCACAATATGGATTTCTGTTGGCACAGCAGGTGAGCTAAGAGTACAAAAATTTGAAGAATTCCATACCTTTATGGCATACATGGGCAGGGGAGGGGGGAGGGGGTACTGTACCCGGCACCTTTTAAAGGACCAATTTACAACCATATGAAAAAATGATATATTTGGAAAGGTCATGAAAAATGGAGCATTTTTTGTTTTTACGGCATGTTCTGAATCGTTGTAGTTTTCGAGATAATTGCG